>VSTD030000582.1:0-15343 GCA_008808055.3 Sporobolus alterniflorus
GTCATTTTCTGTAGGTACGCTAACCATAATTTACGTACATTATTTCATGTAGAACTAACCACGAGGATGAGTATGACTCTTGCCACCGACTGAACGTAGACAACTATATTGACACTTTTTCTTTTGGTGAGGACGTATAGGACAGGTTTGTCGTCATGATTTTGCATACTTATCTTGCATGAATAAATGAATTCTAAAGACCATTCACATAATGAAACTTACAACCAAAGATATCTTACAAACAACTTGTCAAATCAACTAAATATGAAATCCATATCCAAAAGGTCTATCAAATTCAAACATTTACAACTCCTTCATTATGTACCTAAATCCCGAGTTTACAAACTCTTCATAAATTCTATGAAATTCACTACAACTTTGGTATTCCAAGTTTCCTCATATTCCACTCAGAAACATGGTTAAATCTTCGATTATTCAAGTCACTTTATCATGTCCAAACAAAAATTTCCATTAGCAACTGACAAGTTTTAGAAATCATAACTCCTGAACCGTTGAACCAAATTTGAAACTCAACCCCAATATGGAAGGATCATGAACCATACTCCTTCCTTGTCAATGTTTTTTCTTTCATTTCTATCCCGGAACTAAATTTTATCCTTGATCCAAAACTGAATCGATTTCCAGCTTTCCGCTGAATTTTGTGTCTGGCTGCTGTCTTTGGATGGTCGTAACCGTTGTTCTGGTTATTAGATCAAGTCATGTGCAAATTTTTTGGAAAGCTAATAAAGTTATTTACACTATCGGTATTCAAAATTTCCTGAGTTTTCATTTTGAATTGTGGTCAAAAGTTCGAATTACCTAGGACACTCCATTCTATCCAGAACAGAATTTCAGCAGCCCCGTCAACTTCTAAAAAGTTGATCGCATAACGCCATGTAAGTACCCATTAGAAAGCTGAGAAAGCCCTCTATAACTTTGGTATTCAACTACTAGTCAAATGCCATTGACATCAATATAAAATTTGTGGTGTTTTGGCAGATTCGGGCATGACCACTTGCCACGATGTTCCAACGTCCTTCCATTGTGTTCCTTTTCATGGCTACGATCTTGTTTAATGGCATCCAAAGTTTCTTCTTCCGCAAGAAAACCGTGTCCATTTTCATTTTCCCTTCAGCAACTATGCACCGGTGCATATACCTGTTACCTATCCCTGAATCTCTTTATATGATCAAGCGTTCTCTCAAGTCCTTGGATAATGTTTCTCCTATGGAGGATCTCTTTTTGACTTACCTCTCCGATTGAAAACCATTGACCCAGTCTCACAGACTTACATCTCCGAGGGAACGGGTGGATTAACATCCAAACCCTACCTTAATTCATCTGGTTTGAAACCTTGGCGACTTACTGCTCTAAGCAAATCATTCCTATGTTGTCTTTCTGGTATCACATATTATTGCTCAATCCCCTAAAATTTTAACGACATAAATCATGTGTTAAGTGAACTAGTACTACAAATTTTTTGCATTGCATCATTGTCTATTGCATTGCACCATACCATATGCATCATGACATCATGGAAATGCCTCATCACATAAGGATCAACTTACAAGTGCATTTTAACCTTGAGCAAGAGTGTAGATATATAATACCCCCTTAAATGTATCCTTAACAACCTTGTCACTATTACTAGCTTCCATTGGTCTCTGCTAAATGGTTATAGCCTTGAGGATCATTGGTTGGGAAAGATGGGGAGAGTGATGTAGAAAGCTAACACCTCTGAGGTGGTTGCCATGTCTGTGTTGGTTAAAGAGTGTTGGGTTGGCCCCCGCGAGCAAGTATTAAATGTACTGATCACATGCTGGAGATACGAGCCCAGTAAATCAAGGTAGCATGTTCATCAACAGATGTTTGACTTTCTCCATTGCTTCAATGGTTGTTTAGGAGAAGAGAAATTGGGAGGGACCCGTGGATCGGTCAGCCGATGTGTTGTGGATCGGGATGGGAGCCCTTTTTCTCGGGAGCAGTGACTTTGTCCAACTCTGTTGGGTCAGTGCAAAAGGTTGTCGTGTACGGCTTATCATGAGCACATGCATGTCATGTGTATCAGGTTCCTCCTATAGGATGTACATCGATTCGAATCACCGCGACTCTCAGATATGAGTAATCACTTGTCTTGTAGCCGTCAGCATGTAGTTAATTCATTGGATTGGTGGATTAATGCAAGTTATCTTTCTTTACTATACTCAATGTATTGCAACTCCTGATTGTATTGTCACTAACTCTTTTTCTGAGCAAGGCAAGTTCCCGTCGAGGCATGGTCATCAAGGTGCCTGGGGCCTGGGCTCTTAGTGGGCTTAAGGCAAACGAATGTCTGCCATGCGGCAAGGCAGTACCCAAGTGCTGGCAGGAGTCAGACCCGAGTGTGGAAATGGCACGTGGTGCGCCCTGGAGCTAGCAACATGCACTAGGACAAAACATAAGAGTGTCATCGGACCCAGTTCATTGCCTAGCCAGGTCCGAGCTAGCAACTTAGCTTGGTACTAAGGGTACCCCAACTCTGTGGTACCGATAGAGGAATCTTCAAATGCTTCATCATTTCATAGATCTTTCAATCCCTTATTTTCTTACTACACTTTGGTGGTAACCTTGTAAGCTCAATAGGGTGGGTTTCATATGTACCCAATGAATGAACACGGAATGGATAGCTCACCTAATTGTCATTCTCACTGGTAATAAAACCACAAAAGTAACCTCTCTCCAACTCATATGGCACAACTTCCCATGTTGGATGCCACATTGGCACAAGTAGTGGGCATCTTGTCACATGGCAAATCATTGTCGTACAACACATCATGAGAAAGATAGTTTTCCTTTGGTCAGTACCACATCAGTCCATATATCCACTCTTTGAATTGATACATTCATTCATTCTCCTACACATATAAATAACATAAGAATATAATAACTGACTGACACTAACCACCAAAGTAATTGGGCAACGAAAGAAAGAATGATACTCTAGCTCCAGTGGCAGTGTACCAACTCGGCATGGTGGTCACCCTGCACAATGGTGGGTTATTTACACATTGAGCAAATGCTTCTGACTTCTCCTCCTCAGTCGTCGGGAATGGATTTGGAGGGGGTGGCACCCAACGACAAAAAGAATGTTAAAGTCATTGACGTTGTGTTTTGACATGGGTACCATATGAGTCATCCTTTTAGACATTTAGAGCGGGGATATGTGAAGTCCCTCGAGAGCAGATGGAGGATGGTATGTGGCTAGAGCCAAACAACTGAAGAACACTCAATGATTTAGAGTGGAGCAAGCTTTTTTTGTATTGCTCCAGTAAAATCTTGGAGTGCACAAGTTGAGGAAGCAAGAGTGTGTGTGTGTGTGCTACCTGAGGAGGGCATGAGTTGTGGCTAAGGTTGAAGAAGCTTGAAGAAGCTAATGCTCGAATGGGGGCGAGGAACCCAAGTCGATGTAGTCTGAATCGAATGACATGTTTGGAAAACGCCTGCCTTGCTAGGCGAGAGACCAAGCTCTTTTATAGGACCAAGGGCATGATTTATAATGTATGGTTCACGAGTGCGCCTATATTGTATTTTGAGATAAGGCTTACATTACAAGGCTCATGGGTGGTTTACACCGTAAGGCTCAGATGTCTGAAGGAGCACAACGACGTACTCATTCTGCGACAACTGTTATGTGCTTGCATAGGTGTGGAGGCCGTGTGAATCCCTGTCCAAGCATTAATGCACGTGCCTAACTTTGATTGGGAGGCAGTATGTTGCATCATCAATGGGCTACATCATCCAGCTTGACCTGGTCACTGCGACATCCTGGCTCAAGACCTTAATAGAATTCATAGAATACTCATATCACTAAGGTATACCTTTTTTTCAAAAGCCCAACTGCAAAGAACTCTAGGGTTAATCGTGTTTGACCCAGAGCAATTTTAGGATGGGTGACTGACCGGAAAGTCTTCTTGGGTGCACACAAGTGAGGACAAAAGTGCACAGAAAAGATTAATGTTGGTCTATGGGGCAATCTATCATCCTACAGAGCTGTCGGGAGTAACGACTGTCAGGCCCATAATGGCTTGGGTGTTACAATTGCATGCTATTGTCCAAGTAATAGCATGTTCCCTTATCGGTAGTAGGAATCTAGCTTGTGATGATGGAGTGAATCAAGACTATTGTGAAGTGACAACTATCACTGGTGAATATGACATGGCCATCATCACACTGGGCAGGCTTCATTCTGTGTTGTCTTATCGGCTCACTCCTCCTGATATTTTGTCCGTGTTGTACAGGCGACATACGAACAGTGGAGACACATGCGGCTTGCCTGGGCCACATCTTAACTAGGAATGGGCTTTGAGGCACTTTGGGCCCAGGCTCTTAGTGGGCTTCTGGTGTGAGAACACCAGCCACGTGGAGATTCTAGACCTTAGCTCCAACTGGTGCCAGACCAGCCTTTAGAACATGGCACATGGCGTGCCCTCGGCGTCTCTCTCGGAAGAGTTGACACCTAGTCTTAGCGTAGGCTCCAAACCAAACCCGACGCACTGCAAGTGGTGCAGGGACCTACAGGTGGGGCCAAATACCTGTCAGGAGTAGTTGAACCACTGAAGACCAAGGGTTGTGGATGCCCCATTGGCGTGGGAAGTTGGAACCGGCATGCATTAACTATGGAGCATGACCCACACGTGAAGGCAGCGAGCATACTACCATCAAGGCATGGCATGCGCCTGCCTCAGGGACTCCACTTTAACGTGAGTTCATGAGTGCGGTCGTACACCTGCCAAGGAGTAGAACTGTCTGATGCGGGCGGAGTAGCTGACTTGTGGGCTTGAGCCCCACTAGCAACGAGTGGGGGTGCAGGACAACCGCAGTGGTGAATAGCCCACGATGCTCGATACGGCACTCCGAGCACGATCCTTGACGCGGATCACGAATGGATGTCCTAGAACGCCACTTCAGATCGCCTACAGTATAAGTAGCAGGGTATGGGGCACTAGTCCCCCACATTGCCCTTGCAATCTTCGGTGAGTCTGAGCAATTGTGCTTTTCATCGCCTCCAATCACAAGTTAGTGATGTCATCCTCGCAATGTCAAAGAACAACTCCGGCAGCAAGCGCCCATGAGGAGAGGGCTCAAGTCACTCAAGCCAGTCCTTGGCTAGCGACAATCGGCCGCCGCGTCAGATGCGGACAGTGGATGGTGCCCATTGGGAGACGTCATCGACCAGGTAGGGTTTTGATTGGCATTGTTTGCCTTTGATCATGGTGGCTAACCACTGCTTTTTTATTTGCACAGGTCCCCTCCTCCCCCTCAGGCCATGGTCACGACGGCGGTGATGGAGGAGCTGCAAGAGTAGCTCCTTGCTAGGGAGGAACAAGTTACCCTCCACGAGGAGGACATGCCTATGCGGGAGAAGTGTGTCGAGGTCTCGGAAAGGGTGCTAGGGTAAGTGAGCCTGGAGCTTGACATGGAGCTAGCGGGCCAAGACTGAGTCTAACCGATAGGGGTACCACAAGAAGCTCCAGACCCACACTGTCCGCATGAAGCACACCCTCAGCCTCGACAATATGCTAGAGGAGAAGAAGGTCCTGCTCGCAGAGCAGAAGCGGGACCTCAAGGTGCGGGAAACGGCATTGGTGGAGGCACAGTCACACGGCCTTAACCCCCTAGTCAACTGGGACCTGCTGTCAGAGCTGGTTGAGCTCCGATAGCGCCTGGGTGGGGTTGAGGCGGACCACATCGCTGAGGCCAAGGAGCTGGGAGCACTGGTAGTTGAGATCTCCAAGGTCCTGGCGGAGTGCAATGGAGCTGGTGGTTGAGATCTCCAAAGTCCCCGACTATAAATAGACAGGGTAGATCCCGTCGAGGGCAATAGAGAAAAAAATAAGAAAAACAATCAGCGAATCAACATCAACAAAGTCATACGGGACGTTGGGTTATTATTCTTTGGAGGGCCCAAACTAGTTT
Organism: Sporobolus alterniflorus; assembly: GCA_008808055.3. Classification (NCBI taxonomy): domain Eukaryota; kingdom Viridiplantae; phylum Streptophyta; class Magnoliopsida; order Poales; family Poaceae; genus Sporobolus; species Sporobolus alterniflorus. Next base: position 5,956 of record VSTD030000582.1, read on the forward strand.
AAAACACGTGTCTCGTATTCACCTGAGATTGATCTCATCAACTTACGTTCCCTCCGTTTCTACTCCAAATATCTGACGACGCACCGTCCATACAATGGAATCAACTATCTTCTACCGACAAAACATACCGTCTACACCCAACATCCGAACCACTATAGAGCATAAGTGCTGTGGGGTGGGATGTTCTCTCAATCCTTATCAATAACTTAGTAGTAATACATCAGATCACTGCAAACTACATATAAGCTGTATTATTTCTTCCATTGGGCATCTATGCGATTTTCCCTTCCATCCTCACATATTTTATCAATCATGCATCTCCAACATTCTGCAAATCCCAAGTTCTCATAATTCATCTAAACTTATTTCCCATATGTGTATCTTATAGACGGTGAATATGATATTCAACTCATTTTCCTCTGGGGCACCCTAAAACAGCCTGAATCATAGCTACCAGGTTGCCCTTCAGCACACCGCTGAGGATCTTCAACTTCTCCGGTGCGTAGGGCGGATACCGGGCATTATACTCGCCAATGAAACAACGGGCCAGGACAGCCTTCTTGTGGGTGAAGGCATCGAAGCTGAAGGCGCCATGGTAGGCTCCCATGCCACTCTCCCCCACTCCACCGAACGGCAGATATGGATTGGTGAGCTGAAACAGAGGAAATAATCCACAAGCAAATTATCAGTTAAAAGTGCTGGTGCTAGTAGAGAGAGAGAGAAGTGTAAGAAACAGTTTGTAATATGAATTTATATTCAACTGTTGCATACGTGGATGCTGGTGTCGTTGATTATCGTGGCTCCTGCAGAAATTTCGCTCTCAAACTTATCTTGGAGCTTGCTGTCCTTGGTGAAGAGGTATGCTGCCAGCGGCTTCGGCATGGACTTGATCAGAGCAAAGCTCTCATGGATCTTGTCAACCTAGTAAAATGAAAACAACAGGAAATGAGATTCAAATTACACAACCATGGAATACTGTTATTTGAAAAAAATGTTTGATTCTCTGTTTCTTTTTCTACCGTAATTATAGGAAGCAGGGGACCAAAGATTTCCTCTTTCATGATCGCTGAATCAAGAGGGACATCAAGCAATAATGTAGGTGCTATCTTTCTGCAATGCGGCGAAAAAACAATACACAGTGATCAGCCAAACACTTGAAATCAGGGAAGCATTGCACACACCACGATTAGGTACTCTGAAATTCACTCACAGCTGCAGTTCATCGCTCTGTCCACCGAATACGACCTTGTCGGAAACCATCTCGTCGTCGTCCATCAGGCCCCTCAACCTCTTGAAATGTTTGGAGTTCACGATGCGCGACAAGTCGGGCGACCGCTGCGGGTCGTTCCCGTAGAACTTGTGCAAAACTTTCTCCAGAGACTCCACCTACAAAAGAAAATGAAAAAAGAAAGTTCTCTGAAAGCGCAGTTGGAGTGCACAAATGGAGAACCGTAGTACTAGTTGTGACGAAAAAAGTTCTCTGAAAGTGCACAAATGGAGAACTGTGGTAGTTGTTCTTAATTACCAGCTTTGGTGCAATTAAGTTCGTGGTTATGATGAAATCCGGAGCGACGCAGGCTTGGCCATTGTTGCAGCCCCACTTGCCGACAGCTATCCTCTTCGCAGTAACCTTCAAAAAAAAATATGGTAAACTTATCAGTCATTAATCTTATCCATCGGCAAGGGCTCGCAAAATAATGTTTTTTATGGTCATTATTGCTGCAAGATAGTATTGCTGTTCTAGAGGGACAGGGATTATTGAGCTGTTTACATGGAGATCGACATTGGAATCAACAACGACAGGGCATTTGCCACCGAGCTCCAAGACAACCGGCGTCAGATGCTTTGCGGCCAAGGTCATCACGACGCGCCCCACTCTGCCGCTGCCTGCATTATTGTTAATTTTTGTAATCTTAATATAGCTAATTCATAACAGGGAGTAAGCTTTATTTCAGTTTGAGGCAAGGGAGAAGAAGCTTCAAGCTTGTGCTTCCCTCCCCAATGAACTCAGATGTCAGGTGTGTTCTAAAACATCATCTATCGGACACAGACCTGTGTAAAAGATTTTGTCCCACTTCTGTTCGAGGAGAGCGGTGGTCTCAGGGACGCCGCCCTGGACGACCTTGACGCAGGAGCCGTCTACGAATCGCGGAAGCAGCTCCGCGAGCAGCGCTGACGTGGCCGGCGCCATCTCTGACGGCTTCAGCACGACGGCGTTGCCAGCGGCGATCGCACCGACGACTGGGTCCATGGCCAGCACTGGTTAACCATCATTCAAAAGAGCAGAGATGTGTTGTGTGAGTTCCAGTTTACATCAATGCAAGCTAGTTGAAGCACTGTACAAGCTTGGAGTTGCAATAAGCAAAGCATGAAAAGCCAGCTAAGATTTCGTTTTAGCTTGGACCATGGTTCAAGGTACTTTGTTGGTGATCATGCATGTTAATGTCCAAAATGATGCTGCTTATTTGTGAACACAGTGGGGTAACCAGTTGCATATAGCCCACACTGGCAAGGTGTACAATAAAGAAAGGGACCCATATAATGAGTAGTAAAGAATGCATGTTGAGTATGTGTCTCGAAACAAAACATGGAAGGCACTTGCCGCAGTGGGGTTAGCGTCTATCAATAATTCATAAGAAGACCTATTGATTCCTGCTTTCGCTTTGTGATCTGATAGCTTGTTACGGTCAGAGAATTCAGTACACAGCTCTTTAGAGCAAGTGAGTACCGCGGTCTTTAATTTGAGAGAGACATGTTAACAGGATCGTTATGTCTTTGTAAATTTCAGGCGACGACTGATGTTAGCCGCTCACGGCGAATATTAATTAAGGTTTGACCACAGCCCACACCCTCAATCTCACTGTCGTCGTCGTCGCTATCAACCATTATTCGAGATGTCATGACGAACACATGAGCTGGCTCATATTGTTGATATCACTCTCACGGATTTGCATTGATCGATTAATTCCATGAGACGGCCGGTGAAGAAACGCAACTTGATCGATCTGAAAGTGGCACATGCGGGTGCTTGCCTCCATTTAATTATAACTGATGCGACACATGGAACTCTCACACGCGAAGCAACAGGTGCAAGACACGCAAACGGCGTGCGCTCCATAGAGCTAGCTAGCTAGCTGCATGCGTAGCTAGAAACTGGCAAACTGCCTGCGTGTTTGGCCTGAATGCGTTGCTGTTCTTCTCAAGCGTGTGCGCTGTTCTTGCATTTCTAACAAGTTTTTTTTTCAAACGGAGTAAGCACAGCTATAACAACTTACGGAAAGGGTAGTTCCAGGCCGAGATTACGAGCACGACGCCGAGAGGCTCCGCCGCGATCCTAGCTGTTGATGGGAACGTCAACACACCAGCAGGAACCTGAAAGAAACGTCGATCTTCTTATTAGTCAAATATTAGTTTACCTGTTGCAATGCTATTATATTGCCATTTACGAACTCTCATCATGTAGCATATGTCAGTTTTGAAAAGCCAATTGGAGTAGGGATTCAATGAATCGAGTAGGGGTAGATGTAACCGAACGGATACCAAACAGGACGGGTATGGATGAAAGGGGGCTCACACTGTACTATACGGTGATGACAAGTACAGAACGAATTCATGGCGCCAGGACGGACTAGCATGTGGGAGCAACTAATTGCAATATTTATTAGAGTTGCTATATGGATATTACTTATTAGCAATAGGCTTGTCATGACAACATATATACTTAGACAACTTCTTATTTTAACTCTTAAGAAGGGTCTCCGTTTCACGTCTAGAGCTTAAGGATGACAGGTTGTCGTCTTTGAGAGAGAAAGCACAGTTGATATATATTTAAAGTAGTACGTGGCAGAAGAGATCGATCAATCACACTGCATGATGATGCAAGTATATACACAGTACCTTTTCAGGCTTCATCCATTTCTTGAGATTCTTGAGTCCTAACTTGCAGGAGGTTTTGACCAGCGATATCTGTCATCGATCATCACGCAATAAGCAGCAGATACTGTAACTTACAGGAGTTTATATTACACGCATATGAACAGAGAATAAGAAATAATATATACCCACCTCCTGGACGTAGGACTCGGTGCGGGGCTTAGCCATGTCTGCGTGCAGCGCGTCGCAGATCTCCGCCTCCATCTCCGTCGCCATGCGCAGAACGCCGCGCAGCTGCGCCTCGCGCCACGCCGCCGGACGCGTCCTACCCGTCGTGAAGCTCTCACGGAGCTGCTCCGCCTCCATGGTAAGTGACTAAAGTGTAGTGGCGACCAGACCAAAGACGAAGAAGCAGACGAAATTAAGACGAGGCAGTGCGGGATATATGTACCCCGGGAGAGGGGGAGGGAAGGGGAGCAATTGTCTACGTCCACCAACAAGCAAAGCTGTGGCTGAGGCTGGCCTTAGCCTTTCTTATTTTCTTCCTGGTTAAATTATTATTGTCATTACTTTTGAATTATGTTTGACTATTTGTTTTATTTTAAAAAAAATAAAATTATTACATTTTTTATGATTTGATTCATCATTAAATAAATTTGAAATATTACTTATAATTTTGTACAATGACAAAAACAACAATATTTTTTTAGTCCCGAGCAAGGATATGATAGAGATGAAATCCATATCTAGTAGCCCAAAAATAGAGATAAAAACACAGGAGAAAAGGGAGGAGGAGAAAACAAAAGGAAGGATGATAAAAAATCAAACTGTAAAAGAGGAAAAGGTACCTAATAAAGAAACAGAAAAAAAGTGACAAATAACGAATAAAATGAAAGAAAGAAAAAATTAGTATAAGAAGACAATAAAAAAGGAGGAACCCAAAGTTAAAAAAAACAGTTGGATGTGCCCTTCCCATTGATGGAGAGTAGAAAGTACCATTGCAACCAGATGCACGTGCGTCATATGCCAAGCTTGAGAACTCTACTAGCACCTTAGCTCATACTTTTAGTTGATGAAGGGCAATTGTTTACAGTCAATTTTACTGTCCCAACGTTTTTAATCAAAGAGCGAAAGGAACATAAGGATATACTATGTTGAAATTCCCATGTTTTCATACCAAGCTGGTGTTATCCAAAAATTCCCATGTTTTCATCTTTTCTTTTCTTCTCAAATACGCAGGAGAGTGACATATCATTTCATCAAGTAGAAGAGTTGTAAAATACAGACTTGCAGCCGGTGTTGGCGCTCTAACATACACCAATCATTCTCACCGGCTTGGTATGATAGATCCTCCCAATCACTCAGCTCCATCTAAAATTCGGCTTCACTGCTCTGCATGTCTTTGAGCTTTCTGTCAGCGGTTACACGATTGTCATGTAGAACCCCATGCACACAAAGCCATAAGGCCATGGCCAAGAACCTTGTTCTTGAAATTCTTTGTAGCTCTCTGCAATTCCTTGTGCGTGAATGTACAGAAATGATATGGGCCCTGTTTGGTACAGCAGAAACTTGTTGATAAGCTAGCTTTTCAAACAAGTTTCAGCGGCTGCCATGTTAAGCCGCTGGTGTGAAAAGCTTCAGTTTTTCGCTTCTTCTTTCTCTTGCCGTCAACGCTCATCAGGTTGTTTGCAATGAAGGAAGGAGCAGCAAACCCGAGGGCGTCAGACACGCCCGGTGTCACAAACCCGTTGAGGCAGCTGTTGCTGTGAAGGGCGAGGAGGCCGTCGTCGTCGAGCAACAGGCCCAGCGTGGCTCGCCTCTCATTCATGATCCAGGGTGCCTCGTCGACGGCACTGAGCACCTGTTGCGCCTCGCCCAGCAAGAGCTCGTACACCCCTGTGTCGCACGGCATGAGCGCAGGGGGGCCTCCTGCCGCACCCTGAAGCGCTTCGTCTCCGCTTTGCACAGCTCAGCCTCGGATGGAAGGAGGACCCGAGGAGGCAGGGAGGTGGGCGAATCTAGCTAGGTGGAGGAGAACCCGAGGAGGGGCCGGCGGTGGTGGATCCGCACAAAGGAGATGCCGAGGAGGGGCCAGCGGTGGTGGATCCGTGAGGAGGGGCTGGCGTCGGGGTTGCTGTGGGCAGGCGGGAGCACGAGCAAGGATGAGATGCGGGCAAGGATGGGAGAAGCAGGTCTCGTGCCCCTTGTCACTCGATTTGTGATAGAGGAGAAAGCGCACGGATGTGAGAGGTGACTAGAAGTTTCCCGTTTGGCACTGCTGCCAAACAGGACCACGATACTGCCTTGAAACATTATTGATCATGTGTTGTCCGTATCGCTGATTCTGCTGACTGTTTCCTTTCATAAACCACCAGTCAACAGCAACGAAGCAAAGCTCAACAACCAGTAGTACCATGATGCACCTTTTTCAACAACAGCATGGGCAGCATAACTGAACATCATTGTTCTTGATGCATTACAAATATGACCAACATGTTCAGGAGAATATGCATATGTTCGTATATCACTAATTTAAATAAAACTATCCATGTAGATATTAATGTGTAAAAATCAACATTACAAAGTGCCTTGTGTTTTTAACTGAAAAAATCTAAATGGACATATGTACATCAGTAACATCAAATTTGTGCTAAAAGATTTCTTCAAAATTTAGTGGCCTAAGGAGGACTAAGACTTTGAGTGTCGGTAAAGCCATAAGCAGTCGTGGTCATAAGAGAACACATTCATAGAAATAACATGTACTATTTGTAGTATTCTCTTTTTATTGTCACTATTGACTTTTTAATTTACATTTGATCATTTGTCTTATTCAAAATATTAGTTCAAATATGTAAAATTATAACTCTGGGAGGCGGATGAAAGACGAACAAGCAGACAAAAGACGAGGAAGTAGTGTGGGGTATATAGGAAGTAGTGTGGGATATATACCCCGAGAGAGGGAGAGTGAAGGGGAGCAACTGTCTACGTGCACCAACAAGCAAAGTTGTGGCTAGAGAGGGATCCTCTGACGCGCTGCCCTCTAACGTGGGGTCGCTAACACGTGGGTCCGTGACCCACACATCAGTGAGGGTGCCGCACGTCAGAGGGCTCCCGATCCCTGTGGCTGAGTGTGACCTTGGCCTTTCTTACTTCATCCCTATTTAAATTATTATTGTTGCTCACTTTTGAATTATGTTTGACTATTTATTTTAGTTTTTTTAAAATAAAATTCTTACATATTTTGTTATGATTTGATTCAATAGTAAAAAATTTGAAATATAACTTATAATTTTATAAAACAACAACAACCAAGTCTTTTAGTCCCGAGCAAATTAGAATATGATGGAGATGAAATCCATAACTAGTAGCTGAAAAACAGAGACAAAAACACAAAAGAAAAGCGATGAAAATAAAAAAAATGAAGGACAATAAAAAATCAAACTGTAAAAGAGGAAAAGGTAATAAAAATTGAAGCACAAAAAAAGGTGACAAATAACAAATAAAAGTAAGAAAGAAAAAAGTAACATAAGAAGAGAATAAAAAATGAGCAACCGAAGATCAATATTCTGACACATGAGTTATAATTTTGTATATTTAAAGTAACATTTTGAATATAAGGAATGGTGAAACGTAATGCAAAAAGTCAACGGTGACAACAATGTAAATATAGAGGGAGTAATAAACAAAAGAAGCTTGTCCTAGGGTACCCACTAAGGCTGGTTCTAGTGGACACCGGTACCGCCCACCCGCCAGTCGGTATCGATCATAGCGGGGTCGGTGCCACCCGAGGTGGATGAGCTGGAGCAATGTGCAGTGTGGAGTGGTATCGATCGCCCGGGCTAGTCGGTACAACCCGCACTGGGGCCGGGGTGGTCGGTACCACACGCCGTTGGCGCACGCATCCTGTAGCGAGGTGTCACGCTCTGATTGGTCCACGATTTTTAGTTTGAATTCAAAACTAGTCGTTTGAATTGAAAAACTAGCTGTTTTACTGTTTGAGCTCCAATGATTTCCCAAAAAATCAAATTTTGTCCTCCATCACCCTATAAATACCCCCTATAGTTTGAGCGCATTTCGCACACATTTCCTCCCATTTGCACCCTCTTCTCCACTCTACGTAATGTCGAACAATTGGAGTCTAAACTTGCAGACATGGTGTGACCTTCTCGACACTCCAACTTCACAAGCTCCTATTCCCGATGAATTCGTTGATGCCTCTCTGCTCCATCGTCGATCCAATGCTTCACAAACACCACGCCCTCGTGCTCTCTTTCAACCACCTCCATCATCATATCCTCCACCAGCCATATCCATACCCTCCACCAGTGGTCGCTGCCTTGACGAGCGCTCCTCCACCATATCCATATCCTCCACCTCCGGTCGTTGCTTCGACGGTTGCTCCTCCACCATATCCATACCCTCCACCTCCACCATATGGATACGCGTCATATCCATATCCACCACCTCTGGCCGCTAGTTCGACAGATGCTCATCCACATCCAACATATTCATACCCTCCACCTCCGGTATATCCATACCCTTCACCTCAACCTACTCACTTTGGAGGTGGTGAGCACTTGGGTGGATGAGAAAACACCTCCCAAACAACCCAAGCTCTGAGAAGGACCAAGAAAAGAAATGAGTTGACCCGCGGGGATGAGGAAATTTTGGTACATCTTAATTTCATTCATTCATTTCTTTCTTTTGACTATTATGTTGTACTTATAAATTGGTTTTTCAAGTTCATGCTTGGTTCATGCATTTCATGGATTGCATTGAAGGCAATGCCAAGCCTAGAGCGGAGTTCTGAGGTGCCAAAGCTAACACCACCATCGAGTCGCACCGTCAACGAACTATGAAGAATCTAAAAGACCACTAGTCCACCTACAACAAGCAAGTGTCCTTGTTCAATCAAATCAACAATCAAGAATCTTCTTACAGGCAAAGTAGAGCTGAAGATGTCATGGTTCTCGAGACCACAAAGGAGCGGTACAAGACTAGGACTGGAGACTCTGAATTCAAGTGCTTCCACTGGTGGGAAGCTGTGAAGCACCAACCCAAGTGGAGAGCAAAGTTCGCTAACTCCTCGATAATTGATTCATGGGTCTCCTCGAGTGACCGTATGGGTGAGGATGAGGTGACTGATCCCATGGGTCGGGATAGAGACAAGGCAGTGACGCGGAAGGGGAAGGGGAAGGGAGGCTCAAGTAGTGAAAGCCGCAATGAGTGGCATGATGTCCACTCTGAAGAAGTTAAGCACCTCATTTGCTAAGGCGCAGCTATGGAGGTAGTGGAACAAGCTCAAGGAACATTCAACCGTGAACATGGGCGAGGAGGAATTGTAGAATCATCGTGAGGCCCTCAAATTTATTGAAAATATCTCCAATTCACCCAAGCAAATGAGGCGGTTGTCAAGGACAAGGATGGCAAGTAGAATCTATTTATATGTGTTGTAATTTCAATTACTATGTGTTGTAATTTTAATTTATATGTGTTGTAATTTCAATTAGTATGT
>VSTD030000583.1:0-15322 GCA_008808055.3 Sporobolus alterniflorus
TTTCCCACGCCCTTGCTGGTCCTCTCCTTCATTCCTAAGTACGATCAAATCATTAGATAGCATACTACTCTCAAATGCACAAGAATAATTATGAAGGAATGAGATCACCTGCAAATTCAATTGTCGAGCGCGTGCGCGAGTAATTGGACCTTGGATATCAACTTGAAGAGTGTTGTTTGTATCCATGGAAGTGATGTCCTCATCATGACATCTACCCAATCATTGTTCTTCTTTACTTCGTCGCTACGCTTCTCCTGAGGGTGCCATCACAAACACTGGCTCGCACGCTGTGACTATCAGGTGTGGGCGCAAAGCCCCTTGACATGTGTCATCCTTTCTTATCGCTCCTCATGGGGTGGTGCAAGCTTTAAATTGCCCTCCCTGGAGGCGAGAGGGCCCCCAGGTCGGGCATCCTTCCTTAACGTGGAAGGTTTGAGTCCTCGGTGGACCGAGCTTGTCAAAAAAAGTTGGAAACCGCCCTTGTCAGAGGGGGCTTACCTATCGCCATGGCAATTAGGCATGTTCTGGTGGAAGAGTTCCTATGCCAGGGGTCAATGGGTTGGAGACCAGTACTCAAGAGCTTCTTTGTCAGGTGTGCGTGGGTGTCTATGGCTACATCCCATCGTACCGGACCCTAAGCGGTGCGACTTCCTAATAACCCAGTGACCATGGTGCTTGCCCGATATGGGAGAGCCCTTGGGTCATGAGGAGGGCCCGTAAAGATTAGTCAGGTGGTAAAATACTGTCCGCTCGTGACCATGGGGGAAGGCTTGATACAATTCGCTCCCGAGTCTAATTCTTTTTAGGTAGGTGGCACCTCCTCTTCAGCCAAGAGTGGTGGGGTCATTTCTAGTACGGGATGCATCGTTCTCCAGCCATTTTCCGCTGGTGGAAACTGACCGTATCTAGATTTTTTGGTTGTAACCGGTGACCCACGGTACTTGGGGTACAAAACCTCTATAGTAGCCCCCGAGCCTTCCATCGAGCGGGTGGCCAGAGCCGCTTACTCGATGGGAGGTCGAATAGGTACTCATATTATATTGAGGGTACCATCGTGGGATTCAGAGGTGTAGTCACGGGGCTAAGGCTTCCATGATCATGACTCAGAATCCTGCGGTGGTACCCACCGCGTAGCCCTAGAGGTTGTGTCTGGGCTGAAAGCTCAGACGGAGTCTAAGTTCCATATGTACTATATAGGTTTGCGCTGATAGCTTAATGAAGCCCCACGGTTCCATCCGGGTTGTCAGAAAGTGGTGCGGCGTGTGCACCGACCCCATCCTCAGGTGTTTCGATAACTCGGAGGGGCTGAACAACAGGGGCATGCCTAGTTGGTGTAGTCCCTGAGTTGACGAGCTGGCTAATTATTTGTGACCTAGCACCACAGTGCTGAGTCAGGATCTGAGTGCAGCCTGGGTCACCATTCACAGGTGAGAGCCAGCCATGGCATGCGCCTCTCCATAGGACCAGACAGGGGCTAATGCCTCCCATCAAATCTGGGCCAGGTGGTTTCAAGCGACTATCCTGGGTAATCCCCAACGGGAAAACCCGAACGGCTAGATGCCAGCCCACCAAGAGGGGCGTGAAGGAAACCTCCCAGCCGGGACTCATATACAAAACTTAAGGATGTCAGGTCCACTCAGATGGGCCCCAAGTGTGCCAGCTATTGGCCACCCTTTCTATCACTTTGTCCTTTGCTCTGTTTGCTCTAGGCAGCGCTGACCCAACTGGTGGGTTTTGCCTTCGAACCCTGAGTTTTAGCTGGCCCACGACAATCATGGGACCCATTTTGGATACGGTGGCCATATCCCGTGCTGTAGAGGACGTGGTATGCGAGGAGTAGGAGGGGCGTGTAAACATATGCAATGCCCTTTACTGCATTCTGCAAAGGTCTATGGTCTTGCCACCTCGGTTTCAACACCACAAGGCCCTGAGAACAACTGGGTGCCCTTGCACACCCCCGCATCTGCTTGCATACCTATTGTTGCCTTCCCATCATGCTCCTCACGCATGAAGAAATGGGGAGAGCAAAAAAGGACAAAGAAGTAAAAAAAGGAAAGACATGGGATAGAACTTCCTTAGCTGCTCTATATTCCATGCATTGGGGAAGGTCGCATCATTGATCTCTTGGGGTCGGTATGCCTCAGGTCGGATTACCCCGGCTACCGTATAAGGCCCTTCCCAATGCAGGGACAACTTGTGCTTACCTTTCTTTGTCTGCACTCGTCATAAGACTAAGTCACCTACCTGGAAAGCCCATGGGTGAGCCCTTCGTGCGTGGTACTACTGGAGTGTCTGTTGGTACCTAGCCAACCTTGTGATGGTGATGTCCCTTGACTCCTTGAGCAAGTCGATGGCATCTTATCGGGATTGCTCAGCCTCGATTAGTTGATAAGCTTGGACCCTATGGGACCTGTATTGGAGTTTGATGGGTAACACAGCCTCTGCCCTGTACACCATAAAAATGGTGTGAAGTTAGTCGATCTATTGGGCGTTGTCCGTAGGCTCTAGAGTACCGAGGGAACCTCGGCTGCCCACTTCCCGGCTCTAGTGCTAAGCCAAGCGTGGACATCCTTGCCTTCCTGGGTGAAGATGCGGGGCTTTAGGCCTTGTAGTATAAGGTCGTTAGCATGCTCGACCTACCCCGTTTGTGCGCGGGAGGGCAACCACGGCCTAGTCCACCCAGATGTTATCATCACAGAAATCTAGAAATTTTTCCCTGGTGAACTGGGTGTCGTTGTTAGTGATGATGGAGTTAGGGACCCCGAAATGGAAAATGATGTCTTGGACAAAATTTACTGCTTGCTTGGAGCCAATCTTAGCCAGGGGCCTTGCCTCAATCTATTTAGTGAATTTATCGATTATGATGAGCAGGTGGGTCAAGCCCCCAGGAGCTTTCTTGAATGGCCCCAAGAAGTCTAGGACCCATATGGCAAACATCCATGTAATGGGGATGGTCTGGAGCTCCTGGGCCGGAGAGTGGATTTGCCTCACGAAGTACTAGCATCCGCTGCAGGATCTCACGATTTGCACCGTGTCGCTGGCGGCTGTCGGCCAGTAAAAACCTTGCCGGAAAGCATTTTTGACCATTCTTCTCCATGCAACATGATGTCCACAGACCCCTGATGAATATCGAGGAGCAATGCCTTACCTTCTTCAATGGGAACGCACTGTTGAAGGATGTTTGATGCATTACGGCGATACAGCTCACCGCTGTGGATTAGGTACCCCTTGGCCCGGTGTGCCAAGCGCTGGGTCTCGGTTTCATCATCTGATATTATTCTGAGTTGGAGGTAATTGGAGAGCGGTCTCCACTAGTCTGTGTCGGGGCTGGGCAGCCTGATAATGGTCGCTATTTCCATCCCAGACTCCCAGGCCTGATCAATCGGGTCAGAGAGGTCCCCAGGTCAGATTCTGAAGCTAGTGCTACAATGCCTTGGCCCAATTGGGTTCATGGCGTAGGTATCATGCTACCTTCACCTGGCAGGGTCCCCGACGTAGGTGTCGGGCTGCCTTCGCCCGGTAGGGTCCCTAGCGTGGGTGTCGGGCCGTCTTCCTCAAGCCGAATGGAAGGCTTAAATATGTCCTGTGCGAACACACCCGGGGGGGGGGGTGCAGTTCACGGCTAGACTCGAGCCAGGCGAGGGCATTGGCTGTCACATTGTCTCATCGAAGGATATGATGAAGCTCGAAGCCATCGAATTTCTCCTGTAGTTTCCTAACCTCCTGTCGGTATGCCGCCATGCATGAGTCACAACAGTTCAAATCCCCCATGACTTGGTTGATGAAGAGCTCAGAGTCACTGCAGATGTAAAACCGCTAAACCCCGAGCTCGACGGCGATGCACATGTCATTGATGAGTGCCTCATATTCCACCACGTTGTTGGTCACACAGAAGTGTAGTTGAATCACGTTGAGGAGCCGGTCTCCCTTAGGCAAGATCAGCACTATGCTGCCCCGACACCGTTGAGAGTAAAAGAGCCATCAAAGTACATGCTTCAGTGCTCCTAGGTGACCAGGGAGGGGGGGCTACTGCATCATGGTCCATTTGGCCACAAAATCCACTAAGGCCTAAGACTTGATCGTCATCTATGGGACATAGGTTATGTCCCATAAGCTCAAGAGCTCACTTGGCGATCCTCCCCGTGGCAAGACAGTTTTTGATAATTTCCCTGAGCCCATATGAGGTTACCGCATGGATCAGCTGACTCTTGAAGTAATGTAGGAGCTTGCGCTTTGTAATTAAGATGACATAAATTAGCTTTTGTACCTGATTATAGCGGGCCTCACAGTCAAAGAGGACCTTGCTGATGTAATAGTCCGGCCTTTGCACCTTGTAGACGTGCTCGAGTTCCTCCCGTTCAACCACTAGGGCCACACTGATGACTTGGGCGGTTGTCGTGACATACAAGAGGAGGATCTCATCGGGTTCTGATGATGCTAGAACCGGCGACGTGGAGTTGAGAGCCTTGAGCTGGTCAAGTGCCTTCTGTGTCTCGTTAGTCTAGCAGAAAGAGTCATTCATGTATGGTGGTAGACGGCTGCGAGGCATCCCATGAGCCGCTGACGGCGTGTCAGAGGCTCAGGGCATCCGCCTGGATTGTCTGGTCAGGACCTGTGCTGGTGAAGACGCGGTCCCTATTGCGGGGAGCTGTGTCACGGTCCTTTGCCGACTGGCCTTGAAATAGCCTAGGTTTGAGACGGAAACCTCGGCACACTATTAGAGCGAGCTCTCCACTTGTTGCGTAGTGGCAATGCCAAGGATATCCTTCAGCTGATGGTACACTATTTCCACCCCGTTAATGGATGGCGTGGGCAAAGTGTCTAAGAGTGCCACCGCCGTAGACACGTTCTAGCTATCCCGGGCGAATGTTGGGTGCGTCGTCCCCTCGCTGTCGATGCCAGCGGCGAAGGCCCTGACCTGAGCTCGGGCCCTAGTGAAGTCGATGGTTGCAGCCCACTCCGTCTTGAGTGCGGCCTTGTGGCGGTGTAGTTTGGTTAGTTGGGCGTCGAGGGCTACCCACTCGTAGACGGGCTCATCATGTCATTGGGTGGCCCGTAGCTCATCATCAATCTACCGAGCATGGACTGATGTTTGCTGCTCCTCCTGGTAGGCCTATAGCTAGTCGAGGAGGAGCCCTATACCTGGCTGTGGTGCGGTGGTCAGCATCAGGACCGTCAAGATGGTTAGGAATGTCGGAGTGTTCTTTGATGCTAGTGTGGTAATGATGGGGACAATCAAGACCACCACCGATGAATCTGGAGCTCCCCCTTCATCTGAGGCAGCGCTGCCTTCATCGAAGGATTCCTCGAGGGTGGTGTGCAAAGACAACGACCCACTGTGCACCATTCCTATGAATACGACGCCTTGGTCTACCCTCTTGGGAGAAAGACTCAGGCAACCGAAGCGGTCGGCGGTGAGCTCCAGGCTACCGAAGCAAATGGTTTCACCCGGAGTGAGGCCAATGCCGGTCGGATTGTTGCCATTGGCAACAAAGGTGTGTCTAGATGAATAAACGATTGGAACATCTAGAGGAAAAGCACGCTGCAAATTCCCCTTCATGGCGCGCCAACTGTTGGTGTTTTCTGCACCAGCAAAATATAGGGTGGTCAAGATCGCTCATTCTAGTTCTGAGGTGATCTTGTGAACAATGAAGTACATAGTGATCTATCCTGGTTTAGGCCCCTCCTTGAAGTTAATAGCCCTACATCTAGCGGTTTGGTATTGAAGATGATCAGATGTTACAAGGGGTGAGCAAAGAGCTCAAGAAGTGCACGTGGTGAAGGGGCAAATGGATCTCGTACCACCTACCTGAAGGGTATGGGGCCTTTTATAGACTGCTCAGGGGTCTGCTAACTGTAGTTCGGTAACTATACAACTCAGGTTAATTTTACACGGTCAGTGGGGCCGCAAACTTGAAATGTTGGTTCATCGAGCTTTGATAATGATGCCTGGCTGCCTTCTGGGCTTCCGGGTGCTGATGTGGTGGGTGCCTGGGATAGTTCTTGGAGTCACCTTTGCTTCACCTGGCTTTAGTTGGCTACTAAGTCTTCCCACATGGAGGCTGATATAAAAGGCTAGCCTACTGCCTGCACTGGCCTACTTGCCTAAGGGTGACAAACAAGGGCATAGAGCCCCTTGATAGGTGATGCTCTGTCCCATCGTGCTGTAAAAACCGGGGTGGCTCGAGTCTATCCCCCTGGGGTGTGAAACCCCTAAGGGTTGATGTCCGCCCAATCGTTCTTCTTCTTTACTTGGTCACTAAGCTTCTCCTAGGGGTACCGCCGTCCACACTGGCTCGCACGCTATGACTATCAGCTGTGGGTGTAGAGCCCCTTGACAGGCACTGTCCTGTCTTATTGCTCCTCGTGGGGTGGTGCAGGCTTTGGACCGCCCCTCCCTGGAAGCAAGAGGCCCCCTGGGCCGGGCGTCCTTCCTTAACCTTGAAGATTCGGGTCCTCGTTGGATCGAGCTTGTCAAAAAGGGGGGAAGCGCCCTTGTCGGATGGGGCTTACCTGCCACCATGGTGATCATGGCGATTAGGCTTGTTCTGGTGGAAGAGTTCCTTGCCAAGGATCAATGGGTTGGAGACCGGTACTCAAGAGCTTCTCTGTCAGGTGCATGTGGGTGTCTATGGCTACGTCCCGTCATGTCAGACCCTAAGTGGTGCGACTTCCCAATAACCCAATGGTCATGGTGCCTGCCCAATATGGGAGAGCCCCGGGTCATGAGGAGGGCCCGTAAATATCAGTTAGGTGACAAAATCCTGTCTGCTCATGACCGTGGGGGAAGGCCTGATACAATCCGCTCTTGAGTCTAATTCTTTTTAGGTAGGTGGCCCCTTCTCTTGAGTCAAGAGTGGTGGGTCCGTATCCAATACGGGATGTATGGTTCCCCAGTTGTTTGCCACTGGTGAGAACTGACCGTATCTAGATTTTTGGGTTATAACTGGTGACCCGTGGTACCCAGGGTACAAGACCTCGACAAGATTGTAGCTGTGGCATGATGGTGATGAAAGCAGGCAGTGAAACAGGTGCAGAATTGTGGCTGCAGGCGCACAATCTTCATCCTAGTTTCCTCCAGTCCTCAAGAGCACATCCAGGTAAATGCACTTTTTACTGCTTAATTTTCCCCTCTGATTACTAATGCCTTCAATTCTTGTTCGTTGCCTCAGCTTCCTTATTTTCCTCTCTTTCATATGATTGATTTTGTGATTAGTTTTGGTTGTTTCTATAGATCTAGAACTAAAAGATCCAAGGAGAGAGAGGAGGAGCGGAGCAAACCAGGCGCTCCATGAAGCTTGAGCTATGGAAATAATTAGCTAGGCTGGTGTATTTTTACTGATGTTCTATAAGTTTTAGAGAGTATAGTATTCCAATTTCAGGGCATTTTGGGCTGGTTGATGAATCCGGCTATTTGTTTTGTTCTCATACAAAATATGTATGCATTCATGGGCCTGTATACATTCATCACGATAATAAGAACTTGTTCATATATTTTGTTTTTGTCTTATGCCCTGATATATTTTTATTGAGCATGCTAAGCTGTAATATTGGAGGTCAAACAGGAAAAAGAGAAAACAACGAGGTTAAATGAAAAATATTATAATTTTGTACAGTACAGTCTTTCCCTATAAAACTTGAACCTAGGGAAAGTTACTTTCCATGTTGGATAGGTGGCCACGTCCACGTTAGTTCTTTCCCTAGGAATCTTGGTAAAAAATTGTAGGGCACGTGCTCTTTTCTGTGGAAGTTATCTCAATCTTTCCCTAGGAATTTCTGTAGGGTAATCCTGTCCCTATGATTCTTTCCCTAATAAACTGGGTCCAGGGAAACTGGTGAATTCTAGTAGTGGATGTGGCGCTGATTAGGTTGCTGAGGTGGGTAGCTTGCATGCATAAAAAATTGACTCAACTGGTTTCGTTTATATAGTTATAGGAGATATGTGACATTGATTAAATATTGATGCATTGTGCCAAAATTCATGGATATTCACGTGAACACCCATGAACAATGCTAGCTCCGCCCATGTTGACTTTCGATTTGTTGTCTACCTACATATGTGGAAAAGGTCACTGTTTTCTCAAAACGCACAATATCTTCAAAGTGAACACTAACTCTATTTATGATGTCATATGCATTTAATACATGCCACATAGGACAGATCATTAATGTGACATGTGAGTTAAAAAGGAGAGAGAACATAGCGGTATTATCCTAGAGATACCACTCCGACTCTGTATGCAACATCTTTGTTTTCAGACGATAGAGGATGACTACAATGTCTTCACTGTTGGGATTATTGGGCTTGACCCATATGTTATTCTAAATAATTTATAATAAATCTCAAAGACTCATTCATGTATGATGACAGACAATTCTTTAGTCCCACATTACTAGTGGGGGTGGAGTAAAGCCTACTTGAATAGTGTGTTGCTCTTTATGCACTTGCAAGAGTGTAGAGAAGAGGAGAAAGAAAAACACACACATGTGCTCGCTCACCTCACCGGGCCGAGCGAGGCAAAGGGTGCGAGCGCATGACTTGCGTGTGAATGATCCGCTGAAATTCAGTCCAAACCCATGCCTACACATGGCTTTCTTTTGCCGTTTATTTTGATACGATTACATGTTTAATACATGTTTGATAGAGATACCTAGTATGTTATAGGACGCTATAACCCTAGCTGGGTCTCCCCTATAAATACGTGCGGCCACCACGTAACTTGTAACCACTAACGCATCTAGGTTTTTGCCTCCTTCGCTGCTGCATCGCCAAGGCTACTTCATCCTGTTCATCAATGTGCATCTGCGACCGGGAGAGCAGATCTCCGAAACCATCGTCCTCAACGATCCTGCACCAAGAGAGGGTAAATAAGATTTTTGGAAGCGATCTTCACAATTGCTCAGTCTGCTTTATCACGACTCATCTACCTCTTCATCGATCACGGATGGAGCCTTGTCGCACCTAACGTGAACCACGTCAATCTACGAGTGGTCTTTAGGAATCTATTGTTGTTGTGGAAGTCACATACATACTCAACTCTCGAATCATGTCATACATATTGATTTGTGTAGCTATGATTTTGCTAGATAATCTATTGCAATGTTTTCTATTTATTATTGTGATAGATCTATCTAGAACTTATGAAAGTACTATTGCTTTAATGTGCAATTTATTAGTCATGTTCATTAGTTATTTCTAGATTAAAATAAAACTAAAAGTGATAATATTTCCAAAAAGCCAAAAACCTTATTTTAGGCACTTTAGTTTTATGTTTGAATTTGTTGATGCACTGAGGGCAGCACCTTTCACTGGCGTGCACTTCAAGAGATGACAAGCGAGGGTCACATTGTGGCTAACTGTCATGGGTGTGTTCTGGGTATCCAATGACAAGCCTGAGAGCTAACTCGCTACTGAGCATGAGAAGCCCTATGAGGAAGCCAACACACTCTTTATCTATGTGGTGATTGCAGCACATGTAGATCATCTATAAGATGTGTATTGTGACATCTTGGCTCAAGACTTAATAGGATTGATAAAATATTCATACCACTAAGGTATACCTTATTTTCTGGACGTCCAACTGTAAAGAAGTTTGGTCTTAAGCATGCTTGGTCCAGAGCAATTTTAGGAAGGATGACCGACCGGGAAGTCTTATCGGATGCGCACAAGTGAGGACAAAAGTGCACAGAAGAGACTAGTGTTAGTTTGTGGGGGCTAGTCTATGATTCTAGTGAGCTGCTATGAGTAACGACTAGCAGACCTAGAGTGGCTAGTGTGTTACAAATGGTATCAGAGCTGACCCTCACGGTTTCACAGGCACGTACGAGTCAGTTGAGAAAGATGCAGTAGTGTATGTGTCGAGGACGTGGGTACATACACATGGCGCGTGGTTCTTCTGGGAGGGACACGGTATGAGACGTATGCTGCTAACTGAACATACAGTACAAGTATGGCAATACTGAACGTACGAACATGGTCAAGAAGGGATGTTCCTGACTTGGGTTGATTGATGGGGACATCGATCTTTTAAGGGGGGTGTGGATTGTGACATCCTGGTTCAAGACTTAATATTATTGATAGAATACTCATACCATCAAGGTATACCTTCTTTTCTGGAAGACCAACTATAAAGAACTTTGAGGTTAAGAGTGCTTGGTTCGGAGCAATTTCAGGATGGGTGACTAACTGGGAAGTCTTCCTAGGTGTGCACAAGTAATGACAAAAGTGCACTGAAGAGACTAGTGTTGCAATGTGGAGCTAGTATACGATTCTAGGGAGCAACTATGAGTAACGACTGTTAGGTTTAGAGTGGCTAGGGTGTTACAAATGGTATTAGAGCGGACCCTCACAGTTTCACAGGCGCGTACGGGTCAATTGAGAAGGATACGATAGCATAGATGTCGGGGATGTGGGTACGTATACATGGTGCGTGGGTCCTCTAGGAGTGACATGGTATGGTACGTATGCTGCTAACTGGACGTACGGTATGCATATGCTAGTACCGGACATACAGACGTGGCCAAGAGGGGACATTCCTGGCTTGGGTTGACCGATGGGGACGTTAGTCTTCTAAGGGGGGTGAATTGTGATATCCTGACTCAAGGCTTAATATTATTGATAGAATACTCATACCATCAATGTATACCTTCTTTTCCATAAGCCCAACTGTAAAGAACTCCAGGGTTAAATGTGCTTGGCCCGGAGCAATTTCAGGTTGGGTGACCAACCGGGAAATCTTCTCAAGTGCACACAAGTGAGGATAAAAGTGCACAGAAGAGAATAGTGTTGGTTTGTTGGGCTAGTCTATTATTCTAGGGATCTGCTATGAGTAACGACCATAAGGTCGGAGTGGCTAGGGTGTTACATGTATCTCCGTAACAAAACGGATAACGATCTTTGAGATGCTTTGAACAATGACTACGGTGATTCAGATGCTGGCGTATATTATTGAGCAGTACTATGACTATAAGATGGTTGATGGAAAAGGTGTGGTTGAGCAGGCCCTTGAGATACAATGCATGGTGAAGGAACTTGAACTCCTGAAATTAGTTGTACCCGACATGTTTGTGGCTGGAGGCATTATCACCAAATTACCACCATCAGGGAGGGATTTTGCCACTACTCTCAAACACAAGAGGACTCACATGTCTATCTCAGACTTGATTGTGTCTCTTGATGTTGAGGAGAAAGCTCGGGCTAAAGATGGACAATTTAAAGGAGTTGAGGATCAAATCAGTGCCAATATGGTGCACCAACCGCAGTCACATGGCAAGGGCAAAGACAAATAGAACGAGAATAATAACAAGGCAAAGCAAAATACTACCTTTAAGAAGAAGAAGGATGGCCTCTTGATGTTGAGGAGAAAGCTCGGGCTAAAGATGGACAATTTAAAGGAGTTGAGGATCAAATCAGTGCCAATATGGTGCACCAACCGCAGTCACATGGCAAGGGCAAAGACAAATAGAACGAGAATAATAACAAGGCAAAGCAAAATACTACCTTTAAGAAGAAGAAGGATGATGGTTCTGTGGCAGAACCACCTCAGAAATGAGGGATTCCTTGCCTCAAGATTGATTGGGGGGATTCTCGATGAAGTGAGAATGCACAAACATGACACACAAGCATACAATACCATGGTTAAGTGATAATTAAGTTACAACTTAGCTTTAAGTTTACAAAAGATGGAAGCAAAAGGTGTTTCAAAAGATAGAACATGTTTTAAGTGGAAGAGTTAATCTCATCATCAACGCCATTCACCTCACCCTAGAGGTGAATACCTGCTTGGCAACCTCTACGCTTGAGACAGGTCCTAGTATAGAGTTCAGCCTTTGGCAGTCTGGACCTCCTACTGATAGCCATCATCGACATCACCGAAAGGGGGAAGAAGACCACCTGCACACAAGATCGATACAAAACAAAGCTTGAGCAACTATGCTGAGCAAGACTGACCCGTCATGACCAAGGGGTCACACTCTAGACATGTAGATCTTCAAGTGAGGTAGAGGGACTCATAAGCCTGCAACAACTACCTTTGATCATTTTTAATAAAGTTTTAGCCAAGATTAAGTATTAGCATCATAGGTTTGCAACATATTCTAAACATGCAAGAGTGCTCAAGCAACATTTGTTATAAGCAACTCATTGACTAACAAAGTAGTCAACGTCATCCTCATTAGTAAGCATAACATTATGAAAGTTAAATTACAACATTTGGACACAACGATCAAGCCTTCACTCATGACCTAGAGTGTCACGGAGACTCAAATCATATACACCTTGTAAGTGAAAAACCTGCCAACATGACACACGCACGGTCTCGGAGACCCCATGGGTGACAACAGTTTACGACGATGATCAAAGAGTCGAGCTGGGCCCACCTTACCCTATTGCACGTCTTTCACGTGAAGTCTCGACGAGCATCTGTGGGTGGCCCATACACTATCCCGATTTACATCCTAGAGGTATGGTAGAGTATCGTCCCCACAAATCCCGCATGCGCCTGTACAAAATTGATGTTTGTTCCTCAGGGTCCAACCGATGAGGTCCTTAATCGACACCGTCGAGGGCTACCACCTTCGGAGCTATGAACATGAAAAACAACACTCACCACCCTTCTCATATGATATTCTCCACTTTCCCCTAATTGCCCCGCCCTGTCTCAGTTTCATGGGACTTTCTAATCATTAAAAGAAACCAACAAAGAACCACCATCATGAGAAGGGGCCCTATCGCGAGCGGTTCCAGCCACTTGACTTCTATCATCATCCTGTTTTACTAAGCATAGTCATTCTATCATGACATTGCTATACATGGGTTCAAGGTGACATGGAAGGATCATAATGCAAGACTAGGGTTCCATCAAACTACTAAACGTAAGTGCACATACAAGAGCATAACTTAAAGGATTATAAAGCGAAAACCCTAACTGCAAGAGGTATGCTCTGATGCTTGCCTTGCTCAGGAGAGAGATTAGCTTCGATGAAGCTTCGAGATGGTTGACACCCAAGCGACTCTTGCCTCTGCTCCTCTTGGTCGATAGTGGCGTCAGGTCCTAAATGACATGTCATCAAAGAATATTAAAGATGATCGACAAGGTAACAAGGTTGGTGAACAACGCGACTCACAAGCTTTTAAGGTGATTAGAGTGTTAAATACTTTAGTCTACAAAATGTCCTTCATTAACTCACATAGGTTAAGTATTAATTGGTATGAGCAGGTCAGAAAGTAATCAACCCAAAACCACTAATGACATGCCTTGAGGGGTGTACTTTAGAGTTTGAAAGGTCATTAGCAAGGTCTCATGGCATAACTTGTTATTTTAGGCCTTAAGAACTTAATTACTTAAAGGTTTAAACTATCCAGGGTTAAAATAAGTAATTAGCATAGCTAATTATCATGCCAAGGTATGACAACATTTTTGTCATGACATGATGGAACAGTTCAGATAAAATTTTAGACCAAGTTTCATAAATTTTGGACTTTTAATTATTTAACTATGAATTATTCTTTAATTAACCAAGCCTAATCATTATTTAATATTTAAATAAAATTATTGAATTTTATATTTTATTTCCAGAGAACCTACTTGAAATCAATGATTTGAAGTGGTTTTACCAATTTCCTACGTTTGAACAAGATTCTACAAAATTTGAATGAATTCAGTTTTGATTTGAATAAACCAAAATAATTCTGAAAGGAAATTGTCACAGTGTACTGTTCATTCAGGATTTGATTCCGGCCCAAGGCGGCCTGCAGAGCTTGCCCGGCTGGTCCCTGGCCCAAATGGGCGGCCTGCCTTGCCCCATCACCGGCGGCTCGCCGACGGATCAATGACCCCGAGTATTGGCCCTACACCATCTACAACCTACTTCCAACACGCCACTACAGAGAAGCTTCAAGAGCTAGACGGGAGGTGGGGCTTCCACGGGGAGGCGGGCAGCTCACCGAAGTCCAGCGGTGTTCACGACCGACGGCGGTGACTCGGCGGTTGATGGCAGCTCGGAGCAGTTCCATAGCTGCGGGGGAAGCACACGAGCGTGTGACAACTATTTGAAATGGGACACGGTGATGAGGCACTCAGGTAGAGGAGCTCACCGGCGCGACGTTGAGGCAGCGGAAAGATTCGGGCTAGAGCTCACGGTGGTGTGCCTCAAGCTTCAAATCCAGGACCAAAAGGAGTGCGGGAATGAGGCGGTGCTCTGGTAGAACGGGCTCCGTCGGAGGTGCAGCGGAGCAGCGGCTCACTGAAGGATTGCAGCGGCGGTGATGCGGCTCTGTTCTTGGCGTCAAGGAGAAGGAAGCGGAAGGAAAAAAAATGGCACCGACTCGGTCCTTTCATAGGCGGCGCGGCCGGGAGATGGCGCGGAAGCAACGCCGAGGGCTGACCGAGTCGACGGCGGCGACGTGGTGCAGCGGCAACATCTCGGTGGCAAGTGGCATGTGCGGCTAGCATGTTGGCATGGCCATAGCGGCTGACAGGTGAGCCCATAGCCAGTTTGAGTTAACGGGTCGGGAGCTGGCTGGTGGGCCGGCCCAGTTCTGAAATAAAATTTGGATTTTTCAAACTGGCTGGATCTTGTAAATTACAAAATCAATACTTCCTCATCTCCAAAATTCGCCAAACTTTGGAAGGTGATATAATAATTCAAAAAGAACAACTTTACTTTTGGTAATAAGTTAAAATTCCAAATGGAATTTGAATTATAAAATCAGGAAATAAATCAAGGTTAAGTTTGGCTTGAATTTATTTAGGGTCTAAACCTTTTGGGAAAATTTTGGTTAATTCTACAAAATTCTAACTTGTCATGATATTCATGAATATGAATTTATATGGCCTCACTTGTTTACAAAATTTGAAGTTACAACACAAGTGATGCTTGACTTGATTTGGAAATATATTCAAATTGGATTTGAACTTGAATTCATACTCAAACAAGGTTTACATGGTAGAAATATTGTAGATATAGTGTGGGGTTATTGTATAAGCATTGTAGCTGCTATAGTGCCACTAGGTGTTTCACACCCCACCCTCGGGTATTATGCTCCGACAGCCCGAACCACGTAAACCACCATGTGCACCGTGCTTTCTCCATAGCTAGAACTCAAGAGACCTAAGCTCTCACCAATTAAGAATCACAATGGGCTGCTCTAAGCAGTGCTAGTGGATGTGTCGTAAAACCACTTTGACAATTGGTACGCCCTGCCCAACCTGAGTAAGGGTGAAATATGTTCTAACTTCTCTCTGAGCATCTCTATGTAGGTTTCTACAATCATTCACCACCCTGCCTGAGGGGTGGGCTCCAGAGGCACCACGTGTCTAGA
>VSTD030000584.1:0-15319 GCA_008808055.3 Sporobolus alterniflorus
GTGGACAGCAAGTCCGCTCTGGCCCTGGCCAAGAACCCCGTTTTTCATGAACGGAGCAAGCACATCCGGGTGAGGCATCACTTCATCTGAGGCTGTTTAGAGGAAGGGAGCATCAAGGCAACCTACATCAACACCAAGGACCAGCTTGTAGACCTGCTCACCAAGTCTCTTGGGAGGATCAGGTTCTTGGAGCTCTGCTCCAAGATTGGGATGGTCCAGATTTCTCACAAGACGACGCACAAGACTTAGGGAGAGAATAATGGGAATAAGTCTTTGTACTTGGTTTTTGTGGGGGTGATTTTTCTCAGCATCTTGGACTGCTTTTAGAGCAGTTAGGATAGCAACATCTTGACTGTTTTTAGGACAGCAGGACAACAGCATCTTGACTGCTTTTAGGACAGCAGTTAGCATCTAAAACAGCATCTAGTTTGACATCTTAGACTAGCATCTAGCATATTCTTGACTGGCTAGCAGACTATAAGTATGTATCCCCAACCTCTTGGAGGACATGACATTGTAGTAGAGTGTGAGAAATAAACCAAAAAATTTCTCCAACTTCTAATATCATCCCCTTCTCGATGAGAGTGGGAGTTCTGTTTCTAACCGTTCTAACCCAGCACAATCTAAGTCCTATCAGCATTGCTATCCGCGAAGGACAACGGTTGTTGAGCGCGATGTGGAAATCGAGCTCTCTCCTAACCGAACCAAACACGGCAGCACGTCCCTCCTAGGAACGGCCTACGAATCAAGGCACCCCAAGGGATAAAAAAGAATTATCAAAGCGCATAATTCTGGGGACCACCGATGCAGTTCCAGGCTCAAAGAGACCTCAAATTCTGATAGTATTGGTAGCAAATTGGAAGGTGGATCACTTATGCTTTAAGCTACGCCAACTACATAACCATTTTTCAACAATTTTCATAAGTGCACTCGAACCCCGAGGTGGAAGCATATGCATGGTGGCCTGCATGCCACATGGACATGAAAAAGGAAGGGACTGTTGGCGTGTCACTGACCTCTAGTTTGCCGTTCTCCTTGGACAGCGCCGTGCAAGCTTTCTGCAACGCCTTCATCTCCTGTTTGTTCAGAAAAATAATTAGAAACATCTGTTATGAAATTAAAGTAGAGATACCAGGCTAAAATTCACGGATCAACATCTTTGAAAAATAAAATAATTTTATGGATCAAATATTGACCTGGCGGAGGGCATCATTCTCCACCGACAGCGACCGCACCATCTGCTGGATCTCGGGGAGCCTCTGCAGGCCACAGCAACCGAGTGTCAAACCGCAACCCCAGCTTTTGTTTAAGCGTAAAACATGATCTTTTTGGTCGCGCGAACGCAGGAGATGATGACGAGGTGCGTGATCTTTTTGAGCAGGCAGTGGCCTGCTTTGACGCTTTTGTCCCTGAGATGCTACACTGCCACTTCAGCCCCCTCGCTCTAAGACTCAGACTGCACTTCTTTCCTTCCAATGGCAGGGATGTGCCGGCACGCTTTATCCCGAGCCTTTCCCATACTGCCACTATTGCTATATGAGCGAGCGAAGGCTCTGCGGCCAAAGGCAACCTTTTGCCTGGTCTACGCGTAAATGATGGGGATGGGGGTACGCATTGACGCGGTGGTAGACAGGATGCTGGTAAAATGCATTCAAAGTTCAGGAAGAAAAGTGACCCCAATGCCAATGCCAACGCTACGGTAGTACACGGCTACACGCCCCCCTGGTTCGTGACCACTGACCAGGCCTTTCATGCACTCGTGACCACGGCTAATTATGCTGTAACGTGGTGTGATTCGGTGTACTGTTCAGAAGATTCCGAGAGTGATTGAGGAGGAGGAGCTCACCATCTTCTTCCGTGGCCGCTGTCCGGCGGGGCGAGGAGGCGGCACCGGCAAGATCGACCGGCGTCCGGCGAGGCCCACCTGCAGCAACAAGGCACGCGTAAAAGCTTGTTAGGTACCCAATGACAATAGTGGCAGAGCTACATACTACAGGTGGAGTGACACTATACTAGTACGGAGTATAACCTAACCCGGAAAGGTCAAACGAACAACAGGCGTAGAAAGCAACACTGGACACATGATCTTTATTTATATTTATTTATTTGCATTCATTGGAGGGAGAACGGCGCCTAATATCTACTGTAACTTCTACCAAGATTGCAATTGCATCTCGACTCGATTAGCCAATCACATGAGCCACGCTACCAACTACGGTATGAAGACAGAGCACGAACATGAAAAGCACGGACAGGCGAACTGTTCATCCGTCACCTTAATTATCAGCAATCAAGTATAGGAAATTGAGAATTTCCTTTATCCCACAAGTAGCATACTGGCGTCTGGGCCCATTGTGCCACGCCACTACAAGTGGCACGCGAGTGGCAAAATGCTGTTGCGTATGCCACCAACGAGACCAGCATGTCTAGCCACGACCACCACACACGGGTACGCGAGAGTCGCTAGCCGCTGGCTGCTAGTTCTGTCGGATCCGTGACGACCCGTCCGGTTCGAGTTTGACCTCGCCGCCACGCCACAGCACGAAACGCACCAGGGGGGAAAGGACGGGAGAAATGTCCAGATTGCCCACGTAGTACCACTCAACCACTGTACCGTACTCTACAGAGCGAGGGCAGTTCCGGGGTGGAAACAGCGGAAGCACGAAGAAAACCGCAACCGCAGCCCCCGAGGTCGGGGGCATCGAGTGGGAGCAGAAAAAACTGCAGCAGCCCCAACCCACTCGGTTGCCGGCTCTGCCCCTCCGCGCCATCGAAGTCAACCAGACAACCACGCTGAACAAAAACACAGCAGGAACGTACGATACGGGACACGAATAAAATTCCGCCGAATTCCCCGGTGCCAAGTGGTGCGTACCGCCGTGCGGCGTTGGTACTAGTACCGCCACAGAGCAGCGATATCGTTGGGAGGAGCCGAGAGATCCGCGATGTATTCATTCATCACGGAGTTTTTTTTTTACCAAAATTACCTACTGTACTCGAAGAGAGAGAACAAAAGAAAAGGCCGCGCGAACAAAAAGCGGGGAGGTGGTGTGGTGCGGGCAGGCTGGAGAGAGGAAAGCGATGCGAAAGAAATCACCCTCGTGGTGGTGACGCGGCGGGGCAGTTTGGTCCGGTCCTCCAGGCACGAACACGAAGCAACGGACCGCCCACAACCAGCAGGAGACGGGACGGGAGATGCTATCTAGGGCGAGGAAAGGGAGGACGCGTACCTTTCTGTTGACGGGCTCCACGTGCAGGACCGACGCCGACGAGACCACCGGCGGTGGCGGCGGCGAGCAGAACGCGCCGTCCTCGGCGCCGCTCGTCGACGCGCCGGACCCGGCGCTGTAGTCGAGCGGGGACGGCGGGCTACCCCGAGCGGCGCGCCTCGCCTGCTTCTTCTTCGCCCCGGTGGCAGTGGAGCCCGAGCCGGCCGACGCGGACGGGGAGCTGCCGTGGCGGGACCGCGTGCGCTTCCCGCGCGCCACCGCCGGCCAGACCACCGCCTGCTCCCGCGCGTCACCGTCGCGGCCGGCGGAGGGTCCCGGCTTGCGCCACGGCGGCGTCCATCCGGCGAGGTCGGCGGCGCGGAGCGAGCAGATGATGTCGGCGGCCGTCGCGACCACCGCGTCGACGGCGGCGGTCATGCCTGGCAGGCGCACCTCGGTGATGGCACGCGGGGGTCAGTTGGCGTGCAGTAGTGAAGAGAGAGGGCGAGAGGGATTCGGGAGCGGTGTGTGTGAATGAGGCGGGCGTGCGTGGAGTGGAGAGAGGAGACGAACCAACGCCAGGCCGTGGCGGTCCGGCCCTTTTAAACCGGCGGAATAAATAAACCCACGTAAAATAAGCCCCGGCCCCACCACCACCTGCAGCGCCCGCGCCACGTCTCCTATTCGCCGAGAAGAGACTCGCGGTCACTTCCACGTGGGTCCAGTATGAATGACCCATATGTCATTGACGTTACTCGGGACACCTCATACTTGAACAATATGAACAGGGACGGTGAAGAGCTGGAAAGACGGTGCTGCTCTATTGTAGACCCGCAGTGTCAGTGGCGAGAGAGGAAAGCGAGGCGTGTCCTGCGGGTGGCAGGATGGAAGGAGGAGCGGGAGGTGGCACTTGCAGCAATCGATCCGGATGGGATTCCGTGATGGGTGCGCGCGAGCTATAAAAAAAAAGCGCCTGCCCGTGATCGTGTTGTGGTGAGGAAATATTACTCAAAAAAAAAATCCGCCTTCTTCTTTGACCCACGAGACTCTGCCCCAAATCCCTTGCCGATTTTTCCTGCTGCTGCGTGCACGGGCTTATGGACTTCGTTTGCAGTTTCGGATCGCGCGCGGCTTACCGTTTTGCCCCCTGGTTTACCTCGGCGACGTGGTGACGACAGTGCGTTAACTATTTGATGTGTACTAATCCGTCAGCAAACTTTTTTTAAAATATAGTATAAATATAGATAATTATATATGTATAAATATTTATCTTTATAAATACACGTGTGTACATCATATCTCTATGAGCACATCTGAAAGACTGAGCCGACTTGATTTTGAGATTCACAAAATTGGTCATCAAGAGTGTCTCGCTGTCGACGGAAATGTCTTTCCTCCCACTAAAAAAATAATTAACCGTAAATATAATACTCATATCAAATATAATATTTTAACATATGTAAATTAGTTCCATCACTATCACTAGAAATCTAACCAGCTGTGCGAGTCTACAATCCCTAAGCAAACTAAATCAGTTCAAAACAAGAGAAGCGGGCAGTGGGTGGGCCCCACCAGGACGAGAAGTACCTCGGCCTGAGTCTATATAGATCATGGCGGAAATTCTCAGCAGCCTCACTCGCGCCGCTCTCGGCCGAACCACCACCGCACTGGAGTTTGTTTTTTTCTTTCCCTTCGTGGTATGGACCCCAGAACCGATAAGCTAAGCTAAACAGACTCCCTTTGTTTTTATTGTTGCCAATGCCACCGCTTTGTTCCTCCTGCCTGCTGTTCCTCTCTTGGAAGCTACCACCGCCTCTGCTGTGTTGCAGCTGGGATAAGGCAATGCGTCTGGTAAGCGTCGTCGATCCTCCACCTGATTTGGTTAATTGGTTGGTCTCCATGCAAGTTGCTTTCGGCCCGGCCCTCCGTCCGGAGAAGTTCGTTGACGCACACGCGCGTGCCACCTTCCGTTCGTTGACGGTGCCACACACAGGCCCAGCGTGGATAGAGATTACCGTAGAAACGCACGACGAGATGCAGCGGCGGCAGATAGACCGTACAGCTCTCCAGTTTGTTTCACCATCGTTGGCGATTACTTACGGCAGGGAATTTACCTGCACGTGAAGCCGCTGCTGCGATGCCGCTCCTGGCCTTACTGGTCGCGTAGATTGTCAGGAAATCAGGGCAAGAAGTCTGTGGGGCTGTTGGCACACGTAACTAGTAGCGTCTGCGCTATCGAATAAAGACCCCCTTTTTTTTCTTTGAGCTGGACAGGCGAGGCTTTTAGCACCGCGACATTGTATAGTGTGTAACCTACCGCCTACGTGACCACGACGAGTCTCTCACTTTTCTATCCATATTCTATCCAACTAGTGTACGTATCCAAGAAGACAAAATAGAGCCAGGTTTTTGGGTGCGAGCAGTGCGATCCTCGCCGTTCCACAAGAATGCTCTCTTGCGACCTGCTGTCCAGCACCGTCCGGGGGCCTCCTTCAAATCAATAAACGGTCCGGATTGTGCCCACGTGCGCCTTTTCATGTGCCTAATGATAGGGTCGACCTACTTGTAGGTCTACAAACAGGCAGAGCCGTGAAAGAAATTTTGTAAGAAAGGCAGAGGGGAAGAATTTGAATGGAATGGAATGAACTGCGTTGGTGCGCGCCGTTGACGCCAAGTCGAGTCGCATTTCGTTTGTTTTGTCAATGCACGTGTTGCACACGAGTTGAACGGATCATGTTTTTCTTTTCCGAAAGAAAAGAAAACGGAAACACGCCGGCGTCGTGCAATTTCTTATCATTAAAACACGGAGCACTTCTTCTGAAAAGAACGCATCACGTCGTCTAAATCTTTTCAGCCGCACGATCGAGCAATGGACGGTTGAGAGGGAAAGGCATCGTGTGTGAACAGTAACGAACACCGACAGGTGGGCTTGCCCTCCATCGCGAGTTCTCTCGAAGCTGTGTTTGTCTTCCTCTCTCACCTTATCCTCTCCTGATGCAACCCTCTGTCATCCTGCCCGCTCCACTTCCTCCTCTCGAGCAAAAAAATTGAGGTCCCCGCTAGCCTCTGTCACTGCCGCCCTTCCCACACGCTTCCTCCTCCTCCCGCGCTATCTCCCTCGCCGCTTAACCCATGACGCCACACCTTCTTTTCCCAATGCGGATGACGAGGCGATCGGCGAGCGGGAGGGCGCCATGGTCAGCGTCGCTGCAAAACACGACCCGCCGAGCTCCCCGCCCGCCTCGCTGATGTTGATGCATGCGTGCTCCTGGATTTTTTTATGTCAACCCTAACCTCCTCTCTCCCCTAGATTTGTTAGATGTGAGGCGCACACTGCCGGTTGAGGCCCTAGCTAATTTGCAGCGGCAACAGGAACGTACTCTCCAACGGCAGAGGCCGGAGGCAAGCGACGGGAGAAGATGGAGGAGCTGCGGCGCCACCTTGCAGAGGATGCTGACTGGCCCCGCGCTGACGAGCACTCCTGCCACGAATGCCGGGAAGCATGTAACTCCCCACTCTCCTACCTCTATGTGCTTGGCGTAGAGTACCGTAGTAGATGCCTTTGCTCTTGGTCAAGTATTTTCTGTCGTGTGCCGTGCGTGTGGTCTTGCTTTATCCGCACTTCTAATATTCGACATTATGCGTGAGTAGTGGGACATGTCTGATGTTAAGATGTAAGTTGTTTGTGAGTAAAACTTTGTTAATTCAGTCTTGTAGGATGTTTGGATTACACTAATGCCTCTCTGAAGTTGTCTGTCCTGTGTGTGCATGTCAATTTGGCTTGGTACCTCTGTTATCACTCTTAGAGATTAGTGATGCTGCATTTTGTTCGTTTGAGTTGAAACATGTGTGATTCATTTCTACGTTTGATTCACTGACGATTTTAAATGTTTATTTGCAGTTCTGCAAACAGGGGCAATTACTGCTGCATCCGGGTCTGCTTGTGCAGAATTTGGGAAGACAAATGTCATCGTATTAGTGTGAGTACAACATTTGTTAATGCCAGTTGACATTCTTTTATGTGTTGGATTTAAGAAAGAATATTGTTTCTTACTATGTGACCGATTCACTTTCAGGGTGCTAGGATGTTATAGTGTTTCTTTTCTGTGAAGTGTAAAATCATATAGTTTGCTTTTATACTGTTATCACCTATGATGTTTAACACAATGTTACCACTTATAATTTTCATCCTGTTATTTAAACAATAAATGAGAAAAACACGTCACCCTTTTCATGCTCTTCTTTCTGGATGCTCAGCAGGAGGTCTAGCGGCAATACTACATTGTGATAGATTCTGAGATTTGCTTCTAGCAACATCAAATGTCAAGTGCTTTTTTGATGCTGGATTTTTTCTTGATGGGTAGGCTCTGCACTCTTGGTACTGACTTATGCTATCTAATATGTTCCTTTTTCTTTCAGTTGCTTCCACCAGATTAAATGTTTCAGTAAAATGAGAACTATTATCATTGTCGGACGGACATCAAGGGCAACAATTATGTTAGAACATTCGATAAGAATGCTGTAAACCTGCATGTATGTGGTTTCTGATCATATGGTGTCTATAATCCAATCATCTAATGTGTTTTTAAACTTAAATATTTGTAGTTCAGTATTATCCGAAGAGAACTAATAAAAAGGGGAGAGCTATTTCTGTCAGTTCCTTAGAGTGATCGACTGACAATTATCTTGCACGTAAGTTATGAACCTGATATTTTTTCCAAATTCATCCCGGGGTCGGCTAAAAATTTGCCAATTTCATGTACCTCGCAGCATTCACCTGAGCTGGTCAGTTCTGTTCACTAAGCCTCTTGTTTTTTTTGAAGAGTACTATTTACTTAGCTAAAACCAAACATTGATTACCATTGAGACTGACTTTGAAAACAAACACAGGTTTCTTCCCAAAGTGTATGTAGTCTCAACATTGCGCGTGCTGCTGTTCATACTCAATGCAGCATATGATGCATGGCAGGTAATCGGTTCTGGTCACTGAGCCTCTTGTGTATCACTGAGAGCACGGAGCAATCCGGCCTTGCTAGGCTGTCCACATGTTCTGCTCGACATCTAGCTGCAACCTCTCGTCAAGCTGACTTGAATACGCATGGTTCTACCGTGTTCTATCCATTCACTTATCAGGTACTTGAACTATGCAAGACAACCACTTTCTTGCTTCGAAGTTGGAACTTTTTTCCCTGGATTATCAAATTCAAATGTGGATATGCTGTCATACTTGCTTGTGATAGAGAATAGCACAAAAGATCACGTAAACACGGCACAACCAGTAGTGGGCACAGCACGTGCCATTTCTAGGTGTCATGGGCTGCTGCGTTTTTGTCCTGCGAACAGGATTCGAGGGACATCTTCTGGGTCTTGGTTTTGTTTTCGGAGTGACGCGCGGCGTTCTATTCCATCATCTCACGAGCCTTTTATTGTAGGGCTTCAGGACTACAGTACTTGTTTGTGGGCTAGACCAGGGAATTTAAAACTGGTCTAACTGGGCCGTGGATTGAGCTTACAGAGTACAGCCGAGCCCAATTTGCCACCCAGGCTCCACCGTACCGTACGTGATGGTCTCAAATTCTCGATCCAGCGAGGGAGACGCGACGTTTCATTTGCGAGCCAGCAGAGATCTTGGCAAGTTGGAACGACAACAGCATCTCTGGCCCCATGCACAAGGAGGAACTGGATCGGGTGCCGTGCCGCCTCCCTCATTGATGGTTCAGATTAATCGCTACGGTACTCATAAACAATGTACGGCCGTGCTGATGAATAGCGCGTTGCTACAGTGCCATACCGGATCCGGTTCCCATGCACAACCGCTCGGTTCCAATAATCTCCGAATTATGGAGATGCGTCATGGCGAGGCCGATCGGACTGGCCCCTCTGCCTTCCAATCAATGGCAGGTAGCCCAGATGCGTGCATGCACCAATCGATCGACCATACGAGCACGGATGATGGCCCATGGCCGCACCGGCAGGCAGTGCCCCCACACCCGGGGACCAATGCCGTCCCTCGCGCGACCGTCGACGCCTCGTCTCGGCTCGCAGTACATCTCTGGCTGGCCGTCCAAACTTCGCGCGGACGCTTGTGCTCCCGTGACGACTCGCACACGGCCGGGTGAGTGTTCGCTCCCGCGCGGGCACGCTACGTCCGTGCGCTCGCATTATTCCAGGCAGTACTGCTCCTGGCCTACTGCTGTGATGAACTTCTCTCGCTGTCACAGTACCCAACGTTCGTCGTTGGGGCCAGAAACCGCGGTCAAAAGTGCCTCGCGTGCCAAGATTCTAGCTCATCACCGCAGTCTTAGAGATTGTTTCTGTTCTGCTAGTGGTTGCTCGTCCCGGTGCTAGCTAGAGGAGCTAGTCTTCTCGAGCCAACAGTGACCTGCCACAGGCGCCTAGTATAACCGACATTGCAAGAGTGCAACACACATAATAGTCCGCCGTACGTATTTTCGTTTCTACTTGTACTGTCAACAGTGACGCGACTTCGTGCTGCACACACTCTTCTTCCGTTAAAAGCCACCAGTCCTGTAGAAAGGAAAACCATCGCGTGCCACACGAGAAAGCAGCGACGATTTGCCGAGGCAGACAACTCGCTACCGGATAAGCAAAGCGAGTACTACCACGTTCGAGTACAGGGAACGAGAAAGATGGGGAAAAGGCCCAGAATGGGTGGTGGTCCACCGATAGGACGACGGTGGGCAGTGGCTCTTCTCAACCTTGTTGGCTGGCAGGCAGGTCGGTCCTCGGATGATCGAGAATTCAATTTGGGAGGTGGCGGGTGCGGTGCGGAGATTAATTTGGGTCAGCAAACCTCTCTTCTCGTTCGAAACTGTGACGGCGAGAGAAGTTCATCACATCAGCAGTCCACGCCACCACTCGCCCAGTGACCACCAGTCCGACTCCGCAGCTCCAATCCCGTCAGGTGTAACCACCCGCACATATGGCCACCCCGCTCCCCCACTGACCCACACTATGCAGGCGCTACAAGAGGAATGATGCTCGTGCCGATCCTGAGCAAGCTCAACCCACTGAAGACGAGCAGGAAGGGGCTTGTGGCAAGTACTCGTCCCTGAGGACACGACGTAGTGAGAGCAATGTGCTAGGTGTTGGCGGGTTTGGTCGCATCTACAAGGCGGTGTTCGACGATGGAGTTACCACAGCGGTGAGTGCTGGTTCTTTCCATTGCCGCTAGTGATGATGGTGAGAGGGTTTTTGTGTCTCTGTCCTAAATGTTTTTTGCTAGAACAGTTTAAGAGACTTCACCCTATTCCATATCAACTGGGTTTTATAGTCGGCTTGACTAGTAGAGTCCATCTAAGTTGATATCCACAGTCAGGTGGTCTCAAGTTTAAGCCTCAGTCACGTATTATTATTTCACTACGCGTAATTCCCACATCACTATTCTAACATAGACCGATAGACCTAGTTAACCCTGTTTGGATAGGCACTAGACACTGACTGAAAGAAGAAGGAATATTAAAACAGCTTAAGAGAACTCCACTCCTTCCATATCACCTAAATTTTATAGTCGGACTAACTAGTAGAGTCACTCCTGTTGGGTTGGTTTACAGAATGAGCTAGATTTGCTCCGCAGGCTTCGGCTCCCAAACAGTGTCCCTTCTGGGCTTCTGTGTTCATGAGGGGAGTCATTTCATTGTTTATGAGCTGATGGAGAAGGGGTCCCTGGAAACACAGCTGCACGGTAGTCTTTCTCCTATGATTGGCCTTGTTGCTTATGGATGCAGCTCTTTATTGGGATCTTCATATTGGAAGCTTTTGATGGTTGTCTTCAGGGCCTTCACATGGAGCAGCCCTGAGCTGGCACATCCGGATGAAGATTGCGCTCGACATGGCGAGGTACTTATGATGTTATTATCGATGCACTTTCCTTAACGAAGAGTGAACGAGTGATTATTTTTTAAATTGGAAGTGCTGATGATCGGTTGGCTATAACATTAAAACTGGACAGGGGATATTCATGAGCACTGCAGCCCACCGGTGATACATAAGAATTTGAAGTCATCTATGTCGGAGAATTATAACAGTATTAATTATAGGGATGCCAAATCACCTCCTCCATAAGTATTATACCCAATCCATAAAGATTATCTTAAGACAAAGGCATCAAAGGCTACCGCCCTAGGATTTCCCCTTAGGCGCCGCCACACACTAAGTCTCCCAGCCCCTGACTCAATACAATCAACTAATTTCACTATAATCCCTCTCCACTAACATGGTATCTGAGTTTTTTTCTCGCTCCCGCTAACCCTAGCCACAGCACTATTCATCCACCACCGCATGTTCTCTATCCCGTGCGATCGTCATGCCAGACAACACCGAGATTGCTACCCTCCATGCTCGACTCGAGACCATCATCAAGAAGGCCGAGGACACTGAGACACAGGACATCGCTGCCCGTCATCACGTCCAGGCCACCCACCTCCTCCCACCTCCTCGAGAAGTTCAAAGCCACCACCTTAGAGCAGACGGCTACCGCTGCCCGACAGCACATGCCATCATCATCATCTTCCCTGATCGCGATCTCACATCTCATCCCCACCGCCTCTTCGACCTACAAAGACACGATCATCATCGAACTTCAACTTCAGACGACCACAGTACTCAACATCCGTCAGCTGGTAAACATCATCCTCGACTCCTCCTTCACCAACGTGATCTCATAAAGCATGCTCTACAACACTATACCCTGATCAAACACATCACAGATGACACTCTGTCCAATGATCCAGAGTGAATTCAGATGAACAGCATCATCCTGAACTGGATAGCAAAATGCAAACACACTACCAAATAGCGAAATGCCAACAAGAACCTCTCCCATGACACTTTGGTACTAAAATGATTCTCGATTCAAGCTTTTTGAGATGTATAGAATTTACTCTACAATATCTGCATCGAAAACAATCCTGTGAGTGGGAAATTTTTTGGATGGAGCAATATGCAAATGCCAATAACCAAAATCAACATAAAAACAACAGAAACAAATAACTCAGACAAAAAAATCGCAAAATCAGATTCATAACAAAATAATAAGCAAAAGTCATGTCAAAAGATAAACCAACGAGAGCTCTATCTAGAAAAAAAACAATAATAAAATAAAAATATACAACAAGAGCCGTTATTCTGAAAATCAAAATGAAGAAAGCAGAATAACAATACGGAACACTACATCATGCCAATGCTGCTAGTTCTTAATACCGAAAATTGCATAGATACCATGGTAAAGGGGAACAGCCAACAATGCAGCTTGCAAACGGTAAAGAGAACATTAAATAGCATATGAAGAACTTGTTACTTCTGAAGAAGAGATCAATAGAGTTGTGGAAATCATTATCAATATTATTAATATGCAGTTATCTCTAAACTTTCCTTAGAATTAAAGATATTACACTATGTATATGGGAATGTGTCCAAGCTAAACCACTCATAAATAGATCAAACAAAGCACCACTGAAGGCAAAATGACCAAATAACAGAACAAATTGACTTCCACAGAAGAAAAAAAGATTGCATAAAATAATACTAAACAAATAGCACGATCTTCAATGAGCTGCAGATAGAGAAATCCTACACTGAAAACACGATATACAGAGAAAAGTCATGAACATTTTTAAGAGTTGACATGTTGAGTACTGTAACTACAACCAAGGTCTCAAGTTTATGTCCAGAATCGAAGGAAGAGGAACGAGAAACGCAATACATGTTTG
Source organism: Sporobolus alterniflorus (assembly GCA_008808055.3). Taxonomy (NCBI): domain Eukaryota; kingdom Viridiplantae; phylum Streptophyta; class Magnoliopsida; order Poales; family Poaceae; genus Sporobolus; species Sporobolus alterniflorus. Next base: position 12,941 of record VSTD030000584.1, read on the forward strand.
GAATTAAGGAAAAAGTTACAAAAAAAAGTTTCTATGAAAACAAATTAAATAGAACACTGCACCAAAAGATGAAATTCAGCAGAGTGCTTTGAATAGCATAAAGGAGAAAATTTTAGAAAGAAAATATATGAGTATAAAACAATCATGTAAAGGGGTGGGAAGACATCACATGAGTGGCTCAGATTTGCCCCAATGTCAACACAACATACTCCCTCCATTCTCAAATTGTTGTTGTTTCGACAACAATCCTACAATCTCTCTCTCTCTCTCAAAATGAACATTTAAGTTGAGCTGTTCATTCCAATATGTTACACCGCCACCAGCAACAATGTGTTGCTGAACTGGTTACTTGTTATGGTACAAGCCATCCTAGTTTAGCAGCAAGCTGCACAAAGTACCCAAGTTACAAATTCAGGAGACCTAGAAAGAAAAGGCTCTCCGTGGGGACAGTTATCATCATAGCCACCGAAGAACAGCACAGGATGGAAATGAAGCATTTGAAAACAAGAGAAACAGAAAAAACATCTCAAAAACAAAAGGAATGCATAGGAAAATGACAAATGTATCAACACTGCATGTGTATTGTTGTAGTCGCTAAAAGGGAGCAATTAAGCATACCTATTCAAGACATTGATCTGAACAAGGTTATTTGAATACATTTTCTTAATACTCCCTCCATCCCCAAATATTTGTTGCATTTGACTTTTTACACCTACTTTGACCATTCATCTTATTAAAAAATTAAAGTTATGAAAAAATCAAATATATACTTAAACTACATTATGTAATAAATCATATTATATTTGATTTTTTCATATATTTAATTTTTTTGAATAAGACGAATGGTCAAAGTTGATGTAAAATGTCAAAGGCGACAAATATTTGGGAATGGAGGGAGTAAGATGTAAAAACAGTAACAGCAAAATCAGCAGCTCCAGCAAAAGAAACAGCTCAACCTACCAATGAGCAAACTAGAAAGGTAGCTATAGTGGGCTCAGTTTCGCCTTTGCTCGATCATATAATCTAACCCCAACAGCCCTTATCACCAGATCAACCTGTTCTGATTTTAGTGGAGCAACCCTGGTTATCAGCCATGAAGCATGGCATGACCATCCACAGACAGAGCCACTAATATCAGAACAAAATTCAAAAAGTTCCAAGGGAGGAGGGGCAGGGTTCCAAGTTGATACCCACAGTAGCCTTGACAGTTCAAAGCCGCTTATATCAGCCATGGTTGTTAATCATTGCCAACCAAGAACATGTTTTCCCATCATTCTAGATATCGAAATTGAGAGAGCAACTAGAGATTAGAGAGGATAAACAGACTCACCTATTTAGTCCCACAAACAATGACCCAGGGCCCAGGTTCGAATCCAGCAGGCAGGGGAGTGAAGAACACCCCTTGAGGTCAGGACCAGCAAGAATAAATCAGAAGGTAGACCATCAACACAAACAGATCAAGTAGAAGATCATAAAGTAACAAAGCGGTGAAAAAGGTATGGTGCACATATCCTGTGCACATTGGCTTTCCGTGCACATGCCGTGCACATGAACTCATGAGAATGGAAGGGGAGCCTAGCACAGCAGTAAAGCTGATGCCTTGTGACCATGAGGTCATGGGTTCAAGACCTGGAAACAGCCTCTTGGGTACATAAGACACAAAGTGGTGCAAGAGAGTATAAGCAAAATCATGATCAACATTTGGAGCAACCAAATAGCATCAAAAGGGCTCAGCTTCGCCTTTGCTCAATCACATAAATGCAACCCTAACATCTCTTGTTGCACTACACATCCAGATGTAAATGGATCTGCTCTGGTTATCACTCATCTGAGTAACCATCCAAGACACAAAGCCACTACAAGAAATGATTGCATATGCTCCAAGAGAGGAGAGGGTCGGCTAACATTTGATACCCACAGCTGCCTCGATTACTCAAAGGCATGCTCTCAGAAAAGTGGATCATCATCGCCCATCACCAGCATTTCTGCCCATCGGTTCACATAAACAGGTAATGAGAATTGAAGGGGAGCCTTGGCGCAACAGTAAAGCTGTTGTCTTGTGATTGTTACCATGGGGTCATGGGTTCAAGAACTGGAAACAGCCTCTTGCAGAAATGTAGGAAAAGGTTGTGTACATAAGACCCAAAGTGGTCGAACCCTGCACAAGCGGGAGCTAAATGCACCATGCTGCCCTCTATAGATAATGAGAATTAAAAATAAATTGGAACAAAGGGAGTAGATAAGAGCACAAGAGACAACAACAACAACCAAGCCTTTTAGTCCCAAGCAAGTTAGGGTAGGCAGCGCAAGAGAGTATAAGCAAAATCATGATCAACATTCGGAGCAATCAAATAGCATCAAAAGGGCTCAGCTTCGCCT
>VSTD030000585.1:0-15310 GCA_008808055.3 Sporobolus alterniflorus
AAACTGCGAGTGAGTAAATCCGAACTACAAGGGCGGCCAGTTTTAATTGACTAGTACTACAAGAAACAATCTGCAACAACGTTATACATAGCTGGGTCACAATTTAATATAGTGTAGACTTCAGCATGAAAGTTCCGATATTTCGTTTGCTCTGGCCACAGGGCAAACGCTACTACGTGAAGACTTCTATTCAGCTGAGCCTGATTTACTCTGTCCCGATTTGGCAGACTGCCAAATGGCGATACCGCAGATAGGTACCAGCAGAGAGAGAGAGAGAGAGAGAGGAACTTACATGACAAGCACTCCGCGTTGTCGTCGACCTTGACGGCCGGAGATCCCCCGGAACTGTACACCACCTCACCGTGCTGTTGGAGCAAATCTTCAAGCAGCTTGTCCGTGTCATCCCCTCTCCCAAAGTTCTACACGGCGAACAGATACCGGAGAGAAAGAGGAATCAGAGCAAAGGTAACAGAGAAGCCTTTTCAACACTACACTCACCACATTAGACGAGGAAGAAGATTGAGAGCGGGCTCGGCAGAGGACGCTCCTCGGGAGCCGCGTGCGGCTGGTCTGGTGACCGCCGCCACTGGTGGAAGCCCGCCATGACCGCGGATTCAGCGGTACAGCGGCCGGCGGCGCCCAAGCGAGGCTACAGCTCGAGACGGTGGCGCCTCTCATGCCAGCGGGTGCCGCTGCGAAATCTGTCACGGCAGGGAGGATACGCAAAGGAGCCGGGCACAGTGACCAGCTGAAGGGGATGGGCCAGATTTTTTTTTCTTTTTGTTAAATTTACAGTATTTTCATTTGTACAATTCAATTTTTCCTATATGTCTTCCGCCCTTAACCATATCAGAAGGAGGGGTTTTTGAAGACTGGTCGAGGAATTCTCAGTGAAGTAAAAATACACAAACACATATCAAGCATATAATATCATGATTAAAGTAAAAGTTAAGTTATTACAACTTATATTTAATGTTTACAAGATAGAGCAGCAGAAGGTGCTTTAAAGGATAGAATAAATTTAGCGGAAATGCTATCTCGACGATATAAGATAATTCACTTCGTCCTAGAGGTGAAGACCTTCCTTTGACAATCCTACACTTACAACGGGTCTCAGTACGGAGTCCAGCCCTCAGAAGTCTGAACTTCCTACTGATAGCCGTCATCGGCATCGCTGAAAGAGAAAGAGGGATCACCTGCACACAAAATGTTTAATAAATCAAATCTTGAACAACTACGCTCAACAAGACTAACTCGACATGATCAAGCAGTCGACTTCTAAACATACAAATGTTTCAAGTGGAAAGGACGTACTCACATGCCTACAATGACTAACTCTAACACTTTTAAAGGATTGCAGGAGAGGGACTAGTGGTGGTAATCAAGGGCAGTCAATGATGATGGATCTTCCTTAGGACGACCAAGGGCTGCTCAGGTGGAGGGTCAAGCATTTTTTTGCATCCCTGATGGGCCTTCAGAGATTCATACTAGGGAAAGGTTCACAACAGCCATAGTTACTATTGTGAAGGGGGTTGTGCTAGCAAGGCAGGTTGAAGAAGAGTTTACTAGGATCCATCCGAAGACATGGAGGTGGACTGCAAGACACGTGGTCGACAATATGTTCACGGTTAGATTCCCGAATGCCCAGACCATTGCAGAGTGGGAGTGCTTTAATCCTATCAGCATGAGAAATGTGAGGGCTAAACTGAAAGTTGAACCTTGGAGTGGGGCAGTAGGGGGCAAAGCTGAGTTGGAGGAAGCTTGGTTTATGATTAGAGGTATTCTCTATGATAAGAGGAGTGTCCCAACCCTTGCTTATTGGGATCTTTGGTTGGTTCTACAAGTGAGGTGGACATGAGTTCTTTACACAGGGCTGATTATGTAAAGATCAAGATAGCAGCTAAGGACATATCAAAAGTTCCAGAGGTGGCAGAGGGGGCTATTAAATGTTACATGTATGACTTCTACTATGAGAGGGATGTTGAATGGGGTGTTCCTGCTGAGAAAAGCTCTATCAAAGTGGGTGTTGGTAAAGATGATGTGGCTCAACCCTCTCCAAAGAAGCCAAGGACAAATGGCAAATAATCTGGTCAGTTAAGCTTACAGATAGAGGTTTTTACATCCAAAGAGAATGATGTTGCTGTTGGTAAAATGAAGCATTTGATTAGTCAGCTTCCTGAGAGTGTGGATGTTGTTCCTGTTAATGAATCAGGAGTACAGTGGTCAAGTATCTTCTAAAAAGTGCAAAACTCCATTGGGTACAAATGCTGAAAAATGAGGTTCAGACTTCAGAGCTGTTGCAGGGGGTTAAGGGGACTTGGGAAAGGTCTCTTTCAAGTGGGGGTGGTGAAAGAGTGCATGGTTTATCAGGGATTGAGATTTCATAGGAGGATGGTGTCCTAGAAGAAGGGAATGAAAGCATTGAGAATAGACAGATGGTTGAGCTAGTTAAGTGTTCTAATATGCACTTTCATAAGACCGAGGAATCAGTTATCTTGTCTGCTTTACCTGAATCCCTAGTGAAATCTTCTGAACAGGACAGTGATGGAGTCGTTGATCTTGATTTCCATGGGCCAGAAGAGGGGATGCTTGATAACAATGGCAAGGATGTGTCCAAAGAATCGATTCAAAGTCATCTCCCTGATGAAGGATTAAATCCTGGTTCTCATACATCAGAAGTTGTGAATCTTAGCAATGGCAGGGAAATAGATGAAGGCAAGGGTATGGTGCATGCTGGTTACATCATCCCAGATTTGAGTTACTTGGAGGCTTTATCAGGTGAAAGGGTGCAGCTCCAGTAAAACAGTGTCATAAGCTCGGAAGTTTCATCTCTAGCAAAACTGGGACTTCTGAAATGAAAGATACTCTATCAGAGGCTGGGGTTGTTTCTGAAGAAATTAGGGGATCTAAGGAGTCAAGTTTGATTGCTGCAGATGGCTCTAAAAATTATGACCAGAATCTGGTGGGATATGAATCTCAGGATAACAAAGAGGGTTTCATATCAGAGGTACAAAAGATTCCTGAAACCAAATATAGCAAAAGGGTGCAAGATCAATTTCTGAAATTTGTCAAGGAGCAGCAGATGCCATCTTCAAAGAAAAGACCCTTGGAAGGTAATATCTCTATCCACAATTCTTTTGCTGTCTTAAGTGTAGAAAAATATTGCTGATCTTGCTAGTGGTATGGGTGTGGTTATTCCCTCCAACAATTTTGACAAGATAGATATCATGAAAGATTTGTAATTAGCAAGATATGCTTTACATGAAAAACAAAAGGCCCCAATTCCTGATTTAGAAGTGGCTGACTCAGTTGATATAAAAAATAAAATGGATAGTGTTCCATTACTGGAATGGTTGGATGATGACTCAGAAAATGAAATGTTTACTGTTGTGCAGATTAGAAAGAAAAAGAAAAAAACAAAGTAAATTGTTGCTGGAACTTCCAGTAGATGTTCACCCTGTTAGAAGTAGTAAGAGGGTGACACATTCTGTGTATAGAAAAAATGGATGGACAGGAACGTCCTGACCCAGTAAAGAAACCTAGAAATAAAAAAATGAGTGGCAAATTGAAAGGGCTTTTCTGGAATTGCAGATGTATTAAAAAGAACGGATTGTCCCCTTTTATGAGAGATTCGATTAGGTGGTTAAGGAATTTTCTGATAGTTGTTTCAGGTAGATTGATCCTGACAAAAATTATTTGTGGGATTGGAGTCCCTCTCATGGGAAGTCAAGTGGACTCCTTTCAGGGTTTACACTTGACAGGTTTGATGTGGGAGTTAGATTGCAGGGGGAGTATATCCCGCAGCATAATTTATGGGATAAGCTCCTAAATAGAAAATGGAATATTTTGAATGTATATGGTGCTGCCCATGATGAGGCTAAAGACTCTTTCTTGGCTGAGCTGGCTTCCTTCTGCTCTAAAAACAAAGAACCTTATTTGGTTGGGGTGACTTTAACATCTTAAGATTCTTTGCTGATAAGAACATAAATTTTCATCCAAATAGGTTCTCTGACACCTTTAATGCTCTCATCCAAGTGAATGAGCTGAGGGAATTGTATATCTCTGGAGGTGTATTTACCTGGTCTAATAACCATGTTGTCTCTATTTTGGAGAAGTTAGACAGAATTTTATTGAGTAGAGACTGGGAAATAATGTTTCCTACAGTGCATGGCTTTAAGGAACCCAGGAGTATGTCTGATCACAATCCCCTTATCTTGTCTACTCAGTTTAATCAATCTGGTAAAAATAGAGAGTTCATATTTGAAATGACTTGGATTAAACATCCGGAGTTTTTGCCCAAAATAAGAGAAATTTGGCTTGATCCAACCAGGGATGAGGTGGTTTTGGATAGAGTCATGTTCAAGATTAAAAAAGTGAAGAAGTTCCTGAAGGGATGGGGCTTTAACTTGTCAGGAGCTAGAAAGAAAAGGAAGAAGAGTTGTCTGAAATCTTGGCTGATTTAGAAACCTTGGAGGAGATTGGCACCTTGAATCATGATCAGATAAGGAAAAAAGTGGATGCAAATGTCGAACTGCTGAGTATCCTAGAGGAAGAAGAGCTATACTGGTATAAGAGGAGTCATGAATCTTGGCTCCTAAAGGGTGATAACAATACTGAGTATTTCCATCGAATTGCTAATGGGAAAAAAGGAAGCATACAATTTATTCTCTTAAGCAGGGTGACAATGTAGTCCAAGGGCAAGAAGGGTTAATGGAGTTGGCAACTAATTATTATAAAGAGCTCTTTGGCCTTGGGATGGGTAATTTGTTTGCCATTTCCCCTAGCTTATGGCAGGCTAATGAGAATGTATCGGTCATGGAAAATGAGTATATATCTAGGCCCTTTGAAGAAGAGGAGATAAGATCTGCCCTGCTTCAGATGGAGAAAAATAAGGCAGTAGGGCCTGTTGGCATGCCCATTGAGTTTTTTCAATCATGTTGGGATATAATAAAAATGGACATGTTGGATCTTTTTAATGACTTTCATCAAGGCAAGCTGGATGTTAAGAGAATTAATTATGGAATAATTACCCTATTGCCAAAGGTCAAGAGTGCAGAAAGGATTCAACAATTCATGCTGATTTGCCTTCTAAATTGTATCTACAAGTGGATAACAAAGTGCTTAACTATTAGACTTGAATCGGTGGCAGGAAGGATAATACACATATCACAAACAACCTTCTTGAAAGGTAGCAACATTATGAATAGCATTCTAGCACTCCATGAAATTCTGCATGAGACAAAGAAGAATAGGAAAACTGGGGTGCTCTTGAAACTTGATTTTGAAAAAGCCTATGATAAGGTGGATTGGGGATTCTTATTGAAGTGCTTGGAAGTTAGGGGGTTTAATTCTGTGTGGTGTGGATGGATCAAAGGTGTGTTGGAAAATGGTACTGTGGCAGTCAAATTGAACAATTCAATTGGTCCATATTTCCTAAGTTTCAAAGGAGTTAGACAGGGGGGATCCCTTGTCCCCCCTGTTATTTAATATAGTAGCTGATATACTCACCAGAATGGTGTATAGGGCGCAACAAAACCTCCTGGTTACTGGGCTGATTTCAAATTTGATACCTAATGGTATAGCAATCCTCCAATATGCCGACGACACAATCTTGTGCATGGAAGATGACGAGGAGAAAGCGAGGAATATTAAGCATGTATGAGCAAATGGCTGGCCTTAAAATAAACTTCGAGAAAAGTGAAATTCTGCCAGTTGGTGGTGACAATGAGCGAGCTGTGAAATATGCTGATCTATTTAATTGTCAAGTTGGTCTGTTTCCTTTACGATGTCTTGGAGTTCCTATTGCTGCAAGTCAACTTCATGTTGTGGATTGGGCTAGGATGGAAGAAAAAAGCTGCTAAGAAGCTGGACATATGGTAGGGAAACACTTTGTCTATGGCTGGTAGAACCACTCTTATTAATTCTAGCCTGATCAACACTAGCATTTATCACATGTCCATGTTCTTGCTACCTAAGACTATGGTTAAGAGACTGGATAAATGTAGAAGGAATTTTTTTCGCAGGGGGGGTGTGAAGAAAAAATATCATCTGGTCAAGTGGCAGAAAATATGTAAATCCAAACAGAAAGGCGGTCCAGGTATCAAAAGCTTGAGGAAAATGAATGTAAGCCTATTATGCAAATGGTGGTGGGCTCTGGAGAGAGAAGAGGGCATTTGGCAAGACATAGTCCACCTTAAATATGTCAAAGCCTTTCCTACATGCACCATTCCTAACAGGCTTTCAGATTCCCCTATTTGGTGTGATTTATTAAAAGTGAGGCACATCTATCTTAAAGGGAGGAAGATTACTGTGAAAAATGGTAAAATTGCTAGTTTCTGGCTGGACCCATGGTTAGAGAGTGTTCCCCTGTGTCGGTCTTATTCTGTCTTGTTTGAACTGGCTCTCAACAAAAATAGCTCTGTATTTGAGGTTAAGGAGAGGGGCTGGGTGATCCCTTTTAGGATAAGACTACAGGGTGTGCTTAGGGCCCAGTGGTATGAACTTGCTACCAAGCTTAATGAGGTGGTTCTGAATGAAGGTCCTGATGAAGTGTCATGGAAGTGGTCTAAGAATAAAATGTTCTCAGTCAAATCTATATATGAGCATCTTACTAAGGATGACAGAGGTTCCAATCATAGGAGCATTTGGAAAACAAAAATTCCAGCTAAGATTAAAACATTCATGTGGCTGATAGAGCAAGGTGTTATCCTCACTAAGGACAATATGGTAAGAAAGAATTGGCATGGTGATCCTACTTGTCACTTCTATAATTCTCCTGAAACTATTGACCACCTTTTTTTGAATGTCTAGTGTCAAAGGTGACCTGGGGTGTTGTGGCATCCTGTTTCTCTCAAAACGATAGACCCTCGACTTATAATCAATAATGGGTTTGGATTTCAAAAGCCTTGCCGAGGGGGGGGCTATATGCTTGGCTTGTCTGCCATTTGCTGGGCCACATGGAAAAGTCGCAACATGGCTTGTTTTGAGAAGAAGCTGCTTAAAAACCCTTGTGAGATAATTTTTTCTGCATGTGCTTTTTTTTGTGTTACTCGGCAGGATTATACTTGGAGGACGCCCAGAAACTGATCAGCTTAGGAGTGGATGTGATGATGTAAACAGCTTTAAGGTTGCTGGGGAAACAAGAAGCTTCACGGAGGAGGCTGGCTCTGATGGGGGCCGAGCCTGAAGAAGAAGAAGACGAACCAGAGGAGGCTATGTGAGTAGGAATCCTGACGATATGTCGATCGCTAGAGTGATGGTGCTGTTTGAGCGTGTCCATTCTGGGATTAGGTTTCATGGATAGTGTTGATAGTCTGTGCAACATGTCTAGGCTTGAGGCGTTGTGTTTTTTTTGCCAACTGATGCAGTTGGGGTGTAGTTAGTCGTTGGTTCTGTTGTTTTTCTATATCTCGATGCTACACTGTGATGCTGTTTTTGACCCCCGCCTCTATTGAGGTGGGGTTGGGCTTGGTCCCAGTTCTAAAAAAACTCTAACACTTTTAAGCAAGTTTTAGCCATGTTTAGAGTGATTAGCCTCATAGGTTTGCATCCTACACTAAGCATGCAATTGTGATCAATCAACATTTGTATCTTAGGCAACTCATCGACTAACAAAGTAGTCGACATCATCCTCATACAAAATGGGTACCATTATGAAAGTTTAATTACTACGGGATGACAACAACAAGTAAGTGTCACTCATTTCTGAGAGTGTCACAGTGACTCGAATCAATATACACTTGTAGGGAATAAACCTGACAACATGACATACGCACAGTCTCTTGAACCCTACGTATGGCAACAGTTCACAATGACAATCAAGGAGTCGATCCAGACCCACCTTACCCTAGTGCACGTGTTCCACGCGATGTCTCGATGGGCATCCTTGAGTGGCACGTATACTATTCCGGTATACATCACTACAGGAATGGTAGGGTATTGTCTGACTCAGCGACCATCCGAGCTATTAAGTTTACGAGACCCCCATAAATCTCACATGCGCTAGTACATAATCAAACTTGCTCATCAGGGCCAAGCGACGCAGTCCTTAATCGACTCAGGCAGGGGCTATCACCTTCGGAGCTCCGAACATGAAAACGCACAACTCACCGCCATTCCCATCCGGTAATCTCCACTTTCCCCTAGTTGCCCCGTCGATCTCAGATTAAGACAAATTTCCATTCTTTAAAAGAAAACCAATCATAGAACCCCCACCATGTGAAGGGGCTCTATTGCAAGCGGTTCCAGTCACTCGTCTTCTACCGTCATCCTATTTACTAAGCATAGTAGTTCTATTGCTCGAACATGGCGTCGGATCCTAAATAGCATGCCATGCAAGAAAGTTAATGATGTATAATGAAGATAAGCTAAGGTAGTTAATCAACATAGCTCACGGGTTTCGTTTGCAGAATTTCCTTCATTAACTCCTACAGGTTAAGTTTTTAATAGGTGGGAGTGGGGTTGGAAAGTAATCAACTTAAGATCCACTAATGACATGGCTTGAGTGACTTACTTAAGATTGGGGGTCATTAGCAAGGCACCATGGCAAGAATTGACATTTTAACCCTTTAAGCAATTTACTTACTAATGGTTAAACTATCTAAAGGAGAAAAGCAATTAATTAGCATATCTAATGGTAATGCAAATGTATGAAACTATTTTTTCGATGATAGTAATGTACAAATACAATTTTTGGCAAAGCTTCATAAATTTTGGACTTCTAGATAATTAGTTATGAATTAATCTTGATTAACCATACTTAACAATCATTTAACAATTCATAAGTGAAATAAATGTGTTTTATGTTTTTATTTCATGGAAATAAGTTGAATTCAAAGAATAGGAGTGATTTCATAATTTTCCTAAATTTATTCAAGTTTCTACGAATTTCAAAACATTTCAGTTTCATTTGAATTAAATCAAATTAATCCCGAAAGAAATTGGAAAATTGCATTGTGCGTCCCGGCTCAAACCGGGCCGAGGCCAAATGGCGCACAGTGGCTGCCGCCTTGCCGGGGCCTGCTAGCTGGCTCAACTGGGCAGCCTGCTATGGCCCATGCCGTCGGGCCGGTGCGTAGTGTGCGTTGAGCGCACGCTCACCACGCCGAGGGCACAGGCGTGACATCTCAGTGGCGCAGACAACACCGATTCAACGGTAGACGAGAGGCCGCCAGGTTTGGTGCTACACAGTCTACATCGTACAAGGGAGGCGCCGCTACACCGAAACCAACAGAGGAGGCACGGGAGATGGGGGCTCCATGGGGAGGCGACAACTTACCGATGATGATGAGGTGTTCACGGCGGCCGAAGGTCTCCCGGTGGTCAGTGAGGGGTCGGTACCATCCCACAGCTACACAGGGTTCCCACAGGGGTGAGGGGAAAGTCTCAACCGAAGCAAACCAATGGGTGCTTGAAGGGGGTCCTCACCGGAGAGAGGTCGAGGCGGTGGCGGAATTCCGTCTAGGGCCAGCGGTGGTCGACTCCGAGTTCCATAACCTAGACAAGGAGACGTGCACGGGTCATGCACGGCTTTGGACCAAAGGAACCGATCGGAGGTGCAGTGAAGATGGCGCTCACCGGTGGATTGGAGGCAGCAACGGGTGACTCTGATTTGGTGGGCGTCGGTGGGAAAACAGAGAGGCGAAGGGGGGACGACGACTCCATGGTGACTGCCTTTATAGGTGGGCAAGGGTGGTGGGGTCGTGTAAGGCCGACGTCGTGCTGTGCCCCTGACCGGCGAGGTCATGATGGCATGCATGACGTGGCATGGCACGGGTGCGGCGTGTCGCTGCCGGTGGGCTTGGCCACGCGGTATTAGAGCGGGCTGCGCCGGCATGTGGGCACGACCCATTATGCATTTAGAGTTTAAACCTTTTCTCCCCGAGTGAAACTTGGAATTTGACAAAACCATCCTTCCAAACTCTAAAATTCACCAAATTTTGTGAGGTGGCAGTTTAAATCAAAAGGAATAACTTTACTTTTGAGATGGAATCCAAATTCCAAAAGGATTTTGAATTACAAACTCAGAAAGTGAATTATATTTGAATTTGGTTTGAATTTATTGGGGATTCAAACCTTTGGAGAAAAATTTGGATAATTCACCAAAAATCTATCTTGACATGATCTTCATGAATATGAATTTAGATGGCCTCACTTGTATGTAAAAATTTGAAGATACAACACAAGTGGCAAATGAACTTGATTTGATAATATTTAATTAGGATTTGAATTTGAATACAAACTTAAACCAAGTTTACACTATAGCTACACTGTATCTGCACTGTAGCTGCTATGGTAACACTAGGGGTGTCACAACTAGGGCACCGGCGACACTGGAAGTGGTGTCAGATGCGAGAGGGGGGCTTTTGCTATTTTGCCCACGATATCGGTGATCTTTGAGGTTATGCACTCTCCAAATCGATTCTTACTATAATGCATATTTGGAGGTGGACACACCTATAAAATGCTCATGTTGATTATTATTATTTTAAATTATTTTCAATAGTTGAATGGACTATATTGCCCCTACTAATTTTAGAATCCATTCATTCCTTTTACCCTCTGTTCTTCGACACAGGAGCCTCTATTCGTCTCCCAACTCCGACACCTCTCTTCTTCTAGTCGGCATGGCAACTGTCAGAGTGGATCTGGCAGCCCCTCCCGACACCTCCGGAGGCCGGTCGCCCAGTCTAGTGCCAGCAGCACCTTCTAGTGCACCCCTCCCCTGCAGCAAGGCCCGAGCTGATGTCCCACCCCACCAAAGCCGGCAACCTCTTCCATCACGCTCGACTCACAGGCCACCAATGTGCACATGCTTTTTGAGCTCACACTCCAAGACCAGAGAGGCAAGGGCAAGCACAAGGTGCACTCCCACTTCGACTGCTCCCTTGAGTCCGGGACATACACACTCAAGTATCTTGGATCTATGTGGTAATTATCCAGTAATTCTCTCTTTCCTGTCTAGCCGAACGTCGATTACTTTGAACCAATAGTCAATGACTGATACCCGCTTTGCCTATGTATCGGCTATCACCAACCCCTTCAGGTGGGTGAGCCAATATATCTAAATGTGTTTATTTATTTGTCATTTTGTAGGGAAAAATGACTGACACACCTTGGTTCACTAACATCGTAGTCCAAAAGATAGTTGGTCATGAACCAGAGTTGAAGCAGATCTCACAAGCCATGTGTGTCACAAACGGTTGAATCCCTCTCGTGGATTTTTGCAGTCAACAATTGATTGAGTTGTTGTTTTTACAATGACTTCTAGCTAACTATTTATACCTCGATCTTGAGGGTCTGTATCACACTGGGACACAGGTGTCCCGGTCCGATCGGGTTACAAAATCTGAACCTACTTGAATTATAGCTCGTTATTGCCTAACAAACTCTTTAAACTTCCTAACTAATTTCTTTTTCCATAATTCATCTTTAAGGGTAACTCCTTTGGCTAAACTTTCCCTGGGTCTGCCATGGCATTACATCATATGGTTCAGTGTCCCCGAGAAAAACTCTACACCCTCTTGGTACTCGCTTTTTCTGCACCCACGGGCCGCAGACACTGAGCCATGTCAAATTCCAGCATCAACACTTTGGAACACACGCAGCAGTAGCATTTGATATCTTGAGATTGAGAGGTAGCCTTGAAGTATATGTATGATCACCTAAATCCAATGATAATGACCGATTTCTTTCTTGAAAATAATGCTCCATGATCTAGATAAATGAAAGTTCACAAGGAAAAATTTGGAATCTATCCCACACAATCCCCTCTAATCCCATGAGATAAATGAACAAACCCTATGGGCTATAAGAGTAAGGCCAGATTGAACCTGGGTTCTGAAATTTTGAGATCAAACTTAAGTGGGCGATTGGAGTCTCAGAGATTTCCCGGCTTCCTCCTCACCGGCGTTTAGAACTATGGCTCTGGGTGATCATCGATCGGTCCTCGAGTAAAGAACTAAAGAAGAGAAGGTAGAAAGACACGAGGAGAAGAGGAAGAATGCTAGAAATCCTTCTGACAATAATGTATAACAATGAATTTATTACTTTGTGGGATGCTAAGTGCCAATTGGGTTGTTGGGCTACTGCAAGTCATCAAAACATGTGATGGGTCAGTCAATGGGTTCGACCATACATTTTTTAATGGGTTCAAGCTAGTAGCAATTGACTAATCATACTTGCTTTAAAAAAAATTATTGGTGTCACGTGAACCCAATGGCTCAGTTGTAGCTCTGCAACTTGTTGGGTTGATCTCAACCCGGACTCGGTTGGAGACTGAGTCTGGCTCCCCTACATACGCACTTGATCAGGGGCACAAACCAAATATGGTTAGGGCCCCATCACGCAGTGACATATAAAAAGGAGAGAGGTTGAGGAACATGAACCAATGATTGTCATGCCCACAACCTCCCCACATTACTCGTGAGATCCGATCTATTAGGCGGTGAAGCGGTGGGGAGTCCCTCCTCTTCTGCACCAACCTCATCATCACCTTCTTCCTCTACACCAAGACGCTGAAGCCTGTGAGTCGGTCTCCTTTCTCTACACCGAGCGAACATCAATGCCAACAGAGCCTCCATGTCGAGCTCTTCATCCAAACCCGAGGGTATTGTTCCTCTTCTTCTCGGTACAGAGCTCCGGCTCTAGATGCTTGTTCAATCCCCTTAGGTCAAACCCTACCAGCTAGAACCCTAACAGATCCTTGTTAGTTTTCCAATGAGACTTGGCCCTCCCATGGCAGCCATCCCTTAGCATCCACGATTCCCAATATGGTGGAGTCCATGAAGATAACACGGGGGGTACTCCTCCAACAATCAGACGAGATATGTCTCCATGGTTGCTGCCATAGTGCAAGATAGGTCAATGTCCATCGCCACAACACATAACCTGAATGAGAAGTCAGCTTGGTTGCTGGCATCATTGTCCATATAACCTTGAGCGGTGATCGTGTTCTGCAACCCAGGGATGGGCAGATGTTTGAGAAGGGTGCACTTCTGGAAGATGATTGTCGTGTCGCTAAAGATGAAGTTGATCGTTCCTAATATTCAACGCTCATGGTACAACTTCCTTCTGCACACAGGCGAAGCTACTCTACGGTCGGGGGCCATGGCCCCTCCTAACTTGACTAACTCCTTGTAAACACTAGCCTTGGTATGGAAGACTTGCCTCTTGGAGCTCTTGTGAGATAAAGAGCAAAAATCTTGCAGGTAGTTAACTTAGAGGATATGTGAAATGCAAGACATGTCTAAAATAATAGGTAGGATGGGACACAAACCAAATATGAGAAGCTACTAGCAATGCGGGATGCACTTACTAACTATGGTTGTATCCTGTGTGTTATGTCCATCGGTGTTGCAGCGGATACTCAAGATTAGCGTCTTGTCCATGTCGTCTCCCATAAATGTGATGTTCGGCTTCTCTGCCATCACCAACTCATTGTATATATTAGACTTGATATGGATGACCTAGGTTCTGAAATTTTGAGATCAAACCTGAGTGGGTGATCGGAGTCTCAGAGATTTCCCGACTTCTGGCTTGCCGGTGTTTGAAACTCTGGCTCTAGGCGGTTGTCGATATTGGTGCTCGAGTAAATAACTAAAGAAGAGAAGGTAGAAAGTTGCGAGGAGAAGAGGAAGCATGCTAGACAGTCTTCCAGCAACAATGTATAACAATGAATTTATTACTCTGTGGGCTGCTAAGGGCTTGTACAACCCAGTCTCTTGAGGTTCCTCTTGAGCCATCTTTAGTGGGTAAAATGAAAAAATCCTAAAAATGGGCTCTTGGTGAAGAGCATGTCTCAGCATTAATTCACACAAAGAATAAGACACATGATGTATTTACTAAGAGATAGAGCTTAGAGACAGTCTATTGTACTACATAGTCTCTTATTTGTCTCTTCTACTTGGAAAACCGATCCACGGGCTCAGGGTTATACATGACCTAAGTGCCAACTGGGTTGTTGGGCTACTAAAAGTCATCAAGACATGTGCTGGGCAGTCAATGGGTTCAGCCATAAATTTTTTAATGGGTTCAAGCTAGTAGCAATTGGCTAATCATATCTGCCTTACAAAATTTTATTGGTGTCACATGAACCCAATGGCTCAGGTGTAGCTCTGCCACTTATTGGGTTGATCTCAACTCAGACTCAGTTAGAGACTGGGTATGTTTCCCATATGTACACGCTGATCAAGGTTGCAAACCAAATATGGTTGAGGGCCCCCCATTGCGCAGTGCCATATAAAAAGGAGAGAGGTCAAGGCACATGAACCAACGTTTGTCATGCCCACAACCTCCCCACATTACTCGTGAGACCTGATCTATTAGGCAGTGAAGCAGTGGGGAGTCCCTCCTCCGCTACACCAACCTCGTCATTGTCTTCTTCCTCTACACCGAGATGTTGAAGCCCGTGAGCTGGTCAGCTTCCTCTACACCGATCAAACACTGATGTCAATGTCGCCTCCATGTTGAGCTCTTCATCCAAGCCCGAGGGTATGGTTCCTCTACTTCCCAGTACTGAGCTCAGGCTTTAGATGCTCGTTCAATCCCCTTAGATTGAACCCTACTAGCTAGAATCCTAATAGATTCTTGTTTAGTTTTCCTATTAGACTTGGCCCTCCCATGGCAACCATCCCTTAGCATCCACAATTCTAGATATGGAAGACTCCATGAAGATGATGAGGGAGCACGCCTCCAACTGGTAGACAAGATACATCTCCATGGTTGTTGCCTTAGCGCGAGATAGGTCATCATCCGCCGCCAAAACACAGAACCTTAATGAGAAGCCAGCTTGGTTTCTAGCATCATCATCCATACAACCTTGAGCGGTGATGATGTTCTACTACCCAGGGATAGGCATACGTGAGAGATGGGTGCACTTCTAGAAGACGAGCATCGCGTCGCTGAAGATGAAGTTGATCATTCCTGATATACGATGCTCACAGTACAACTTCCTTCCATGCACAGGTGAGGCTACTCTAGAGCGAGGGGGGGGCATGGCCCCTCTTAACTTCACTAACTCCTTGTAAACACTAGCCTTGATATGGGTGAGGTACTAAAAGTGCATCTCCCTCATGTGGGTTTTGGAGGATTGATGACCAACAATTAGATATCTAACCTTGTGTTGAGTGTTTTGTAGTGTACAACATCCAAAGAGGCAATACAGATGTTAAAATAAATTTCTATATGGGCATTAAAGATGAAAAAAGAAAAAAGTCATGAAGATTATGTAGAATTGAAGATTTTATATTTTATTTGAGTTCTAGGAGCTTCATACTATCAATGGGGATACATTGGGTGAGTTGGTGAAGTG
>VSTD030000586.1:0-15309 GCA_008808055.3 Sporobolus alterniflorus
CAATCATTGAATGAATCATTTTCTATCTTTATTTTTAAAAGTATATTGTGTAATAAATTGAATCTCTAATAAATTGTGTAATATATATTTAATGGATCAATATGTTTCCAAATCTCTGTTTTTAAAAAATCAGTAGCAACGGGCTTGCTGATGTCATCAATGCCCGTCGCTACTCTGCTTCTTAGTAGCGACTGACACGATGATGTCACTATGCCCGTCGCTATTGTGCCTGTATATAAGGACCTGGACACAATACCCCCTTCTTTTTCCTTAGATAGGGCACAATGTGAGTCACAACTGTTTGTCTGTATGGTGGCAAAAAAATGAAAAGAGAGGGGAGAGGTTTTGATTTCATTTTTTAGGATTGACTCTAGAAGGTAAATCCATGCTATTACTTAAGTCTTTTTGTTGTTTAGATGTGTATTTGAAGCTATATTTAAGATTAAAATTTCTAGGGTTTCATAATCATTTTCTTGCATAAACTCTATGTTTTGCTGAGGTTTAGTTGCCTTATTTATATGGATTTTATAGCCCATTATATATTCTTCGATTTGTATGGTTTATTTTTTTTGTTTAGATGATTTGTATGGAGTATTTAGTGGATTTAGTAGTTATATATCTAATATTTAGAAATAGAAGAGAGAAAATATATAGAAATATGTTATATTTTCTCTAAAATATGTTGTACATCATATTTAAATTTAGAAAATATTTGAATTGTGAAACACTTGAAATGTTTAAATATATACATGGTACATCATAGCTTTTTTAATGTTATAGAAAATATTTGAACTTAAGAAATATTTTCATTAACTATTTTTATATGTAAGTGAAGTATCATAGAACTAATTAATTTATAGAAAATGTTTTTATTAACTATTTTTATATGTAAATGACGTGTCATAGAACTAATAAAATTTTTTTTCATACTTATATGAAGATGGAGGACCGATCATGGATGTACCGGTCAAGTGATGTGCTTAGTCACTTCAAAGGAGTATGTGCATTTTTTGAAACAGCTGTACAAAATGCTTCATGTCAGAAAGAAGAGACAATATATTACCCTTGTAAAGTATGTAAGAACTATGTGATGTTTAAAGATCATGAGGTTATCTGTGAACACTTGGTTCAGAGTGGTTTCATGGATAATTACTTTATCTGCACTAAGCACGGTGTAACACAACCGAGGACAGAAAGCATCATAGATGAGAGGGCAGAAGAGAACATGGGTATTCCAGATGATGTGTGTAGTCATCATGACGATGGATGTGAGGATGATATAGGTCAGGATGATGTCGATCACAATGATGAAGGTTTTTATGTGGAGGAGCTAATGCGCAATGTCGCGCCTGATGTGTTGCTACAAAGAAGAAATAAGGGTTTCGATAATTTTGATATGATTGATAAAGCATCAAGAGACCTTCTTTACGAGGACTGTAACTGGTCTGATAAGGAGCACACGGTGTTATGGATGACACTTGAGTTACTGAAATTGAAGGCTAGCAGTGGATGGCCCCACACTAGTTTCTTTTCTCTCTTAGAATTGCCAACTAAGTTATTGTCAAAGCCAAATGGTTTACCCAATAGCAACTACCAAGCAAAGAAGATCATTTGTCCATGGACTTTGGGTATGAAAAAATGCATGCTTGCCCGAACCATTGCATCTTATACCGAAAAGAATATGAATTTAAATATAGGTGTCCAAGGTGCAATGCTAATCGGTAAAAATGAAACGGTAACAGTGAGCAGGTTGTGGATCACTCCAACAAAAAGAGCAAAAAAAGGCAAGGATGAAAGAGGAAGAATGTCACTCCCGATCAGGACATTGAAGGTTCTAAAGAGAGAAAAGTTCCCACTCTTGTGATATGGTACCTACCTATGATCTACCACTTGAAGCGTATGTTCTCAAAACCAAGGGATGCTGAGTTGTTCCTTTAGCATGTGAATCACAAGACAGATGGAAAGATTCGAGACCCTGCAGATGGTAAAATGTGGAAACAATCTGATCTTGCTCATCAGGAGAACTTCTCTGATGATCTAAGAAATATCAAGTTTGGACTTAGCATGGATGGAATGAATCCATTCGGAGAGGTGAGGAACTCTCACGGTATGTGGCCAGTTATTATCTGCATATTCAATCTCCCACCTTAGTTGTGCCACAAATGAAAGTATCTTGTATTGACAACCCTTGTATCCAGTCCTAAACAAGTTGGCAGTGACATCAATGATTTTTAGAACCATTGATGGAGCACATGCAAAAGCCTTGGCAATATGGGGTCACTATGTGGGATGAGTACAGCAAACAACACTCCAATCTAAAGCCATTATTTTCTACATGATCGATGACAATCCTGCACGCTTGTCTCTAATAGGGTAGGTCAAAGCAAAGACATGATTTGTCATTTGTGTGGATCAATTGGAATCAATTTACCTTCCATCTTTCAATAAGCTTGTATACATGCAGCACCGCAAATTCTTACCACGTAAGCACAAGTATCTTCAATGGAGAATGTTGGAAAATGTGTTGTAATATAGGTATATTGGTCCAGGATCACCTCCTATGTGAGGCCACGCTCGGCCCATTAGGGGCTTCACCCGGGACGGGGATCCAGGTTTTAGGGTTTCCTGGCCGTCGTTGCCCTGGGCAGTCTAACCACGTGCCTCAGGCGGCCAGACCACCGCCCCTATGTAGCCTCCCCTCCTAGGGTTGCGTAGATGAACTCCTATATATATGTACCAATACCTCAATACAAAGGCATCCAATATTTGGTGGCACGCCTCTCTCCAATGTGGTAATCAGAGCCTAAGTTTTTTTTTGCTTCCACTTCTCTCAAACCCTAGGGGCCTGCCTGTGCACCACGACACCACCTCTGATGGCCACCGATGACACTCGCCATGCTGCCAAGGTCATAGAGTTCTGGTAGAAACTCGACGCCATGGTCGTCGTTGCCGTCGACGCGAAGAAGAAGTATGATGCCGCCTGCGCCTGGGTCCTTGCCACCACTATACTTTTGAAGGAGGAGCAGCGTACGGCTGCCGTCCTCATTGAGGAAGCACGCATCTCGGTGGCGATGATCGAGCCTCCTTCGCCTACACTGACCCTGGCCCCCGCCGGTCGTGCTACTCGATCGGACGACGACTATGAGGCCGCCGTCATCACCAACATCCACGTCCAGGCCACCGGCATGCAGAACATTCATTGTCTCATCTCAGTCGCGCTGGACCTCTCCTCCGCAGACTATGCCCGGTGGCACGACAATGTCATGCTCACCCTCGGGCATTACTCTCTCTCCGATCACGTGCTCCTAGACACGACATATGTCAGTGTTTCAGATTTGGACCGGATAGACAGCCTCATCAAGTCGTGGATCTGGGGCACCATCTCCCCTGACCAGCAGGACATCACCGAACAACGCGGCCACACGTCTCGTGAGGCCTTGCTGGCACTGGAGAATCACTTCCTTGGCAATCATGAAACATGTGCCCTCCACATCGATGCCACCTTCCAGAGCTTCATTCTGGGCGACCTCAGTGTCAACGATTACTGTCGGAAGACGAGGGGCTTCACCGACTCCCTTGCCAACCTCGGCGTCGATGTCATCGATCGCGTTCCAGAGCTTCATTCTGAACGTCCTACGCATGTGGAACAAGAACTTCGAACATCTCCGTGCCATCTTCACGCACGCAACGCCCTTCCCATTGTTCCAGAAGGTGCTCAACGATCTCTGTCTGGAGGAAATCCAATAGGGAATTCAGAGGCTACTAGCAACTGCCTCCACCCCCACCGCCCTCTTCATCACGCAGAAGCCTCCATCATCCTCTTCTTCCGCCAGTGGGCAGGAACGCCGACTAGGACAACAACAGCACCAACAACGCCCTCAAGAACAACAGCCACAACAGTCTGGCAAGAAGAAGAATAACCGCAACAACTGTAATGGCGGCGGTAGCAGTGGGAGTAGCTCCTCCAGCTCCTCTACCTCCAAGGGTCCAGCAGCTCTACCTCCATCCATGGGCTATGCCGGCCGGCGCTCCTCCCTATGAAACTCCACCGCAGGTCAGGCAACCCTTTACGCCACCACTTACGCTTCTGCCCATTCATAGTGGTCAGCAGCAGGCTCCAGCACCTTCGGCTCTAACGGCGTGGTCCCCATGGATGGGCTTGTGGGATCAACAGTCACTAGTCAACTCCTTCAACCCCATCACCATAGTCCCTCTTGTGGTCACCGATTGGGTGGCTGACTCTGGTGCCTCCAACCACACCACCTCGGATGCCGGTAACTTGACTTATATCCGCCCTCCTCATATTAATGATCCTTTATCTATCATTGTGTGGAACGGATCCTCCCTCCCAGCTACCTCAATAGGTGACACGGCCCTTCACGGTCCATTCTACCTTAATAATATCCTTGTCAGGCACGATATTATTCAAAATCTTTTATCTGTTCACCGCTTTACTACAGAGAATTGGTGTTCGATAGAGTTTAACCCTTTTGGCCTTTCTGTGAAGGATCTTTCTACCAGGTGTGATAGTTCGAGGCCTCTCTACACCATGCGCCTGCCATCATGTTCCACTCCTTCGCCCTCCGTTGCTGCTCCTACAGCTCTAGTTGCATCAGCATCCACTTGGCATCGTCGTCTTGGTCACCCTAGCGTTGACACTATGTTCAAGCTGTCCAATGCTTCTAGCATCATTTGCTCTTAGCACACACATGATTTATGCCACACTTGACAAATAGGTCATCATACTCGCATACCTTTTGTCAGTTCTGCCTCCTATGTAGAAAATAATTTTTATTTAATCCATTGTGATTTGTGGACCACACCAATTGTCAGTATTTCCGGGTGCAAGTATTATTTGGTTATCCTCGATGATCACTCTTATTTTGTGTGGACTTTTCCTTTACACGTGAAATCAGAGACTTTTCCCACATTGTCAAAAAATTCACATTTGTTTCCACGCAGTTTGGCTGCACCATCAAAGCCGTCCAGTGTGACAATGGTCATGAGTTCGACAATTCCTCCTCATGTGCATTGTTTGCCTCCAGTGGAGTCATCCTGTGGATGTCCTGTCCATACACCTCCTCGCAAAATAGAAAGCCATGCGTTCTCTTCATACCATCAATAATATGCTCCACTCTCTGCCATTTTAGGCCTCTATGCCGACTCGCTACTGGGTCGAAGTGCTCCACACTGCTACATACCTATTGAATCGCATCCCATGCAAGGCAATAAGCGCCTCCTGCCCATATGTCGCTCCTCACGTCATCCCACCCTCATATGAGCACTTGCGCATTTTCGATTGTGGTTGCTATCCCAACCTATCCGTACAAGCTACCCACAAATTGCCCCCCCCCCAGTCCGCCCATTGTGTCTTCATCAGATACTCCACTAATCATAAGGGCTATCGGTGTCTCGATCTCTCCACCAACAACATCATCGTCTCCCGACATATTATTTTTTATGAGGCGGTGTTTCCCTTTGCTGCCTCACCTCGTCTAACCAATGATTTAGACATCTTTCTACAGGATGATACTCTCGGTCTGGCTCCTACGCCCGCACCACTACCAACACCCCAGGTCCCCTCCCCCTCCCGCTGGCCACTGCTAGTGGTCTGACCTTACTCTCGGGCGGTTCGGCTACACCCAAAATAGAGGTTGGTGGTCAAACCATGAGCCCAGGCAGTCAGACCGCCCCAGGAATAGAGGGTGGCAGTAAGACCGCCACCCCGAGCGGTCAGACCACCCGCCCCCTCGTGGCCCCATCGTCGGCCACCTTGCCGACTTCCTCTGTGACCCGCGCGACATCGATGACTCCACCCGTGCCATGCGCGGCCCCAGCATCCACCACTCTACCCGTGCCTCCTGCGGCTTTGGCACCCCAGCACTACTCGTGTCACTCTCGGGCTACGTGAGAGCCACCGGTAGTACCTCGACTTCAGCAGTCACCGCCGGTGAAGGCCGTACCGGTGGCACCTCCGATCAACCCTCATCCAATGACCACGCAGGTGAAGTGGGGCTTCCGACTGCCAGCCGACAAACTCACATTATCGGTCACCTCGTCGTCACCGCTCTCTCCGGTGCCCACCTCCGTCCACGCTGCCCTAGCCGACCCGTCCTAGCATCGTGCCATGGAGGAAGAATATGATGCTTTGATCACCAACTACACTTGGGACCTTGTCCCTTGTCTTGTTGGCTCCAACGTCATCAATGGCAAATGGATCTTCAAGCACAAGTTTAACTCTGATGGTACACTGGAATGGTACAAGGCTTGCTGGCTTCATCACTTCTTCACCTACAGGCCCGACGTCAACTACGATGAGACTTTTAGCCCGGTTGTGAAGCTGGCCATCGTCCGTACGGAGCTTTTGCTAGTCGTGTCACGCTCCTGCTCGTCCACCAGCTTGATGTGGAGAATGCGTTCCTACATGGTCCTCTCTTAGAGACAGTCTACTGCAGCCAACCAATGGGATTTGTTGATCCCACGCAACCTGACCGGGTCTGCCGCCTCAACAAGTCTCTCTACAGGCTGAAGCAGGCATCCTGAGCTTGGTACAGTCGGTTTGCCACATACCTCCTCACTTTGAGATTTCTTGAGGCCAAGTTTGACACCTCCTTGTTCGTCTTTCATCGTGGCACCAATACGGTATATTTGTTGCTTTATGTTAATGACATTGTGCTCACCGCATCTAGCACAGCGCTCCTATAGCACAACATATCTACCCTCAAGCGAGAATTTGCCATGAAGGACCTCAGCCCTCTTCAACATTTTTTGGGGGTCTCCATACAACATTAGGCAAATGGACTCTTCCTCACTCAGCATCATTTCGCTTTCGACATCCTTGAACACACTGGCACGGTGGACTACAAGCCAGTCCTGATGCCCACGGACACCCAGGCCAAGGTCTCCACCACATTTGGACCTCCTATTGCTGATCCAACTCAGTTCAGGAGCTGGGGCCCTCCAGTACCTGACATTCGCCCGCCCCAACATTGCATACACCATCCAGTAGATTTGTGCACCATGACACCACCTCCGATGGCCACCGACGACACCCGCCACGCTGCCAAGGCCATAGAGTTCTGATAGAAAATCAACGCCATGGTTGTTGCCGCCGCCGATGTGAAGAAGAAGTATGACGTCGCCTACACCCAGGTCCTTGCCACCACGACATTTTTGGAGGAGCAGTGTGCAGCTACCATCCTCACCGGGGAAGCCTGCACTGCGGCGGCCATGATCGAGCCTCCTTCACCTACACTGACCCCGACCACTGCCGGTCGCGTTGCTCAATCAGATGATGACTACGAGGCCATCGTCATCGCCAACATCCACGTCCATGCCACCGACGTGCAGAACATTCATTGTCTCATCTCGGTCGCGCTGGACCTCTCCTCCATAGACTATGCCCAGTGGCACGACAATGTTGTGCTCACCCTCGGGCATTACTCTCTCTCTCCGGTCATGTGCTCCTAGACACGACGTACGTTGGCGCTCCAGATTAGGACTGGATAGATAGTGTCATCAAGTTGTGGATCTGGGGCACCATCTCCCCTGACCAGTAGGACATCACCGGGCAACACAGCCACATGGCTCACGAGGCCTTACTGGCACTGGAGAAGCACTTCCTTGGCAATCAAGAAACCCACGCCCTCCACATCAACGCCACCTTAAAGAGCTTCATTCTAGGTCACCTCAGCGTCAACGACTACTATTAGAAGATGAAGGGCTTCACCGACTCCCTCGCCAACCTCGGCATCGATATCACCGATCGCATTCTCGTGCTGAACATCCTACGTGGGTGGAACAAGACCTTCGAACATCTCCACACCATCTTCATGCACGCGATGCCCTTCCCGTCGTTCTAGAAGGTGCTTGATGATCTATGTCTGGATGAAATCTAGCAGGGAATTCAGAGGCTACCGGTGACTGAAAGTGAGTGGCTATAATACTCATGATTGTCATACAATGTTATCATTGTTTCTTACCATTGCAATCAAAGCAGTCAATCATCCATATTTGAAGATGGTGATCACATGCATGTGCCATTTCTTCAAGGCTATATCAAAGAAGGTAATCGACGTTGTTGAATTGGATGAGATATGTAAAGAGATGCGAGGGACTTTGTGCCAGCTTGAGATGTGCTTCCCTCCATCCTTCTTTGATATGATGGAGCACTATATAATACATTTAGTAGATTATGTCTTTATACTAGGTCCTACGTACATGCAACATATGTATCCATATGAGCGTCATATGGTAGTCATGAAAGGCTATGCACGCAATCGTGCTCATCCTAAAGGTTCCATGATAGAGGGCTACACAACTGAGGAGGTTATCGAGTGTTGTGTAGATTACACAAAAGATGGAAAACCAATAGGTGTTCCAGTTTTATGACACCATGGTAGACTCTCTAGGAAAGGAACCAAAGCACATAAATCATTCACTAATGTTATTTACCAAAGAATCTGTGAGGCACATTTTAGCACCATGCACCAGTTAGCGGTTATGAGACCATACGTTGAGAATCATTTGCAAGAGTTGCGCAAGAGAATTCAAGATGAAGCTTTAATTATGAAACAACATAACCTTCAATTCACAGCATGGTTGAAGGACCTAAACATTCATGTTGGTGAAACACCAGAAGAAAAAATGATTTATTTCTTGGATGCTGGTCCACACAGTTCGGTTAAATCATGGTAAGCGTTCAACATAAATGGGGTCACATTCTATACTAAGGCAAAGGATAGTAGGAGCCAGTGCCAAAATAGTGGAGTCAGAGTAGACACAAAAGATAGCACAGGGCCAAAAAATTCTTATTGTGGGTACATTGAAGAAATTTGGGAAGTCAATTATGGAATGTCCTTACAAATTCCTGTATTCAAATGACAATGGGTGAAGCACCCACAAGACATTGAGGTGGATGAATATGAGTTCACAATTGTTGATTTGAGAAATGTGGGTCATAAAGATGAACCTTCGGTTCCCGCTTCAACTATTGCACATGTGTTTTACATACTTGATCCGAAGACGAGAAGAAACACATCGTCATTCCTGGAAAACAATGAGATGTTGAAGTCGACAACGTGGAGGATGAGGAAGAATACAACCAATTTGATGAGGTGACTTTCTTTATAGATACAACAAGGATAAACATCATTGAAATAAAGATATCTTATAGCAATGTGATTCCCTACGCGCACACTAAAGGTGAAGGAAAATTTGTTCATGTATAGTAGTAATCTTCATATATTCTATGTATTACTTCAATGTAACAAGGATATTACGTATTACTTTAATGTAGGGTGGATATTATGTCATTAAATCACTATCTTATGTATGTGCCCTTTCAATTATCACAACCTTAGTAATATTTTTTCCATTTGAAAACATTTATATTAATTTAAGGGATAACATATATTTTTAAATCCAATTTTCAAGAGTTAACCATTTGAAAATGGATTTATATTTTTTAATCCATTTACTTGAAATAAGAACATCACAGCATTAGTAATATTTTTTCCATTTGAAAACATTTATATTAATTTAAGGGATACTATATATTTTTAAATCCAATTTTCAAGAGTTAACCATTTGAAAATGAGTTGATATTTGTAATCCATTTACTTGAAATAAGAAAATCACAACATTAGTAATATTTTTCCATTTGAAACAATTTATATTAACTTAAGGGATAATATATATTTCTAAATCCAATTTTCAAGAGTCTCCCAATGAGGGAAGCATGAATGCAGGAAGTTCAGACTCGTACGAATCTCCTTCACCCCTCAACCTCCATGTGCTAAAAGGCAATGAGCATCAGGCACTGAGGACCCACATTACATTCTAGAAAAACCGGTGTACGATCATTAGAAACTAAATGTTCTAATTCATACAATTGAAGTACTGTGAATGATGCTCTCAACTTTTTTCATAGAATCCCCCTCCATGTTGATGTACCTGACAATTATTTCCTCAAGATCAAGAGGAAACAGCTTTAGTAATACCGGAGAAACAACCAAGTTCTAAAAACAGCCAGCTGAGGGGGATACAGTCCTTGAACAAAATGCAACAAGGTGTTATTAAGATAATGGCGCAATAGGCAGATGGGTCAACAATTGAACCAAAAGGCATTCTTTCAAAATGTTGAAACGAGTGCAGTGTTGTTGCGAGGGTGAAATGCAAGATCGTCTGGTCCTGGGATGATGTTTCAAAAGACATGCAAGAAACATTATGGGGATTCATCAAAGAACATTACATTTTCCCTTCTAAGCAAGAGAAAATTGACAAAAATGCTACAATGAAAACAATATTTAATACACTTTGAAGGTTCATACATGCTCTCAATAAGTACTATGTGTAGAGGGGGCTATCACCGCTGAATCGGTTTGGGTATATCACACCAAACGAATGGGACACATTCGTACAGCAACATACCACACTAGAAGCTATAGCCCTCAGCAATAAGATGAAAGAGGTGAACGTGAAGAATAAATTCAGGCATAAACTAGGACCTAGAGGGTACAAGGATGCATTACCAAAATGGACAAAGAAAGAACAAGAGCTTCGTGAGGCTGGGATACTAGATCCCCTTGAAGGTTGCACGGTGCACACCAGAAACTAGATCTGGGGTCGTTCTCGTATAGATGACAGTGGACGATTGATCACTTCAAGCTTTGAAGTTACCAACGTGGTTGAGAAAGTCAAGACTCTCGCCGCTAAAGAGAAGACTGGTGAATTCAAGTCGCAGTGGGAGAGAGACCAAATCAGCGCAACCCTCGAGAACGAGGAACATCATGATCGCACACGAGCAATCTCTACAATTGCATCATGGAAGAAAGGGTTTGTGGATGAAAGTCATCTGTACAAGAAGCGTAAAACACACAAGATATCACATAATGCTGAAGAGACATTTTAACAACAATTCTTTAATTACATGAGAAAAACCCACAATATGTTGTGTAGATGCCTACTCCAGAAATCAATTTGGATCTCGGTGCCATTTCCAGCCCTTTGCTCCGAGCAGTGCCGGCTCTGCTCCTAATAAGGACAAGGATAAGTATCATGTGGATGGCATCAAGGATCCCACACCTTACACACTAATGTATGTTAAAGGCAGGACATCAAGGACTATCGAAGTTGTTGAAGCTACTATGATGCCTAGCCATATACTTCATGCCAGGCCTGTCCCAGCAAAGTGTACAGTTGTCGAAGTGACCGAAATTATAGAAGGTCATGAGTTTGAGGACCTTGACTATTCTGGTGAAGAGGAGGGGATTGAGAAACTAGTTGATGCTAAAGCGACTTTCATTCTCTAGCCCCGCAAAGATATTATTGTCAAAACTTGTTCGTCGCCGATTGTTTCACCATGGAGCACAGAGGCTGGGGCCACTCCTTCTTCAAGCATGTCGAAGCCTGCTCAAAACTCTCATACATCAGTGACTCCTCAAAACCCAGAGCTCCAGGGGAGCACGGGGAAAAGGCCGCCTTCTCCTTCTCAAGGCCCTTAAGGCCCAGAGCTCCAGGACAACAAGGAGCTTATGCTGCCTTCTCCTCCTGCTCGAGACCAAGAGCTATAGGACAACTAGGAACTTAGGCCGTCTTCTTCTCCGCCTTATCCTCATGCTTGAGACCAAGAGCTCCAGGACAACAGGGAGCCTAGGCCACCTTCTCCTCATGGCCAAGTCCCAGAGCTCCAGGACACCAAGGGGAAAAGCCCGGGTTCTCCTTCTACTAAAAACTAAGAGCTCCATGACACCACGGGGAAAAGTCCACCTCCTCCTACCCAAGACCTTCATTTGCATCCTTCTATAGAACAAATAGAGCTCCTGCCTAGCACTGATAGAGAGACTCATCAACCACCTCCTCGTCTAGTGGCTTTTTTGTTTCCGAGCAGAAAGTTCAGAACATCGATAAGAAAGCTTGTAGATAAATGTTTCAAGCTCCTAAACCATTCCGAAAGGAGGTTGTGGTGGATGAACCTAGCAAGGATGATGCGACTGCAGTGTCAAATTTTTTTAGTTGTTATAAAAAATATCAACACAAGGAACCATTTAAGCACCTAGTTATTCCTAGTATGACCATAGAGGAATTTTGGAAAGATGGTGACAAAGATTATAATAAATTTGAGTATGGAAAGCAGCTTGTCCAGGCAGCTGCAAAATCAAAGCTCCAGCTTATGGATAAAGAACTTATGACAATTCATCATGGATTTGTCATTTCCTCATGCGTGAATATATATCGCCTCGTGGTGTGTTCCATACTCCTGATGGTCAGATGGCCCAGTTTTCTATGCTATGTGATTACATACACTAAGGACGAGTAAAGCAGATGGAAACTCATAAAAAATTTAGGGAAATTTGTGGATGTCAAGAGATGTATCAACTTGTATATAGGAAAGTTGCATTGTGTATGAAACTTATATGGTGTTCGATAATGAATACTTGTCTATGTGAACATGTGTTTGATGATGTATTTAATCCATTTATATCTATGTGTATGATGATTATATCTTAATAAACCTGTATTTGTGAATGTCTATATGTATCTTTGAATGTCTAAACCTGAATCTGTCCAGCAGTAACTGCTAATCTGATGTCAGATTTCTCGTTCTTGCTGTGACTCGTAGTAGCGACGGGCACCGTGATGTTAGCTGCACATCGCTACTAGAAGTCATAGCAGCGATGGGCACAGTGACGCCAACCGGTCGTCACTATTAGAGACCATAGTAGCCATGGACAGATGACGTCACAGTGTCCATCGCTACCAGACACTATCGTAGCGACGGGCGGTTGACATCATGGTGTCCGTCGCTACTACAGACCATAGTAGCGACAGGCGTCTTCTGCCCCTCGCTACTGTGCTACACTAGCGAAGCGATAGTAGTGACGGGCCAGTTGCACGTAGCTACAGTGCTTATGGTCTAATGCTACAGTGCTTGTTCGTAGTAGTGGTTTCTAAGAGCAATCATTCTGAGATTACCAATGTACATTTGAGCCATCAGCTTTGCCAATTCATTTGCTGCAGTCCCAGAATTGACAAAATACACAACCTGTGGCACCAAGAAAAATGTGAGGTGGACAAAACATATGCATAAATTAATATCCCACCAATGGCAGTGTATTTTACCTTGAGATTGTCTCGCATTTTGGAGGTAAGTGCTTCCGCAAACTTGACAATGGCGTTATGCATGTATATGGTGGTTGTGTGCTGGAGCAGCTTAGTCTGCTCCACCACAGCATTAACAATATCTGGATGGCAGGGCCACAGGACACTGTACAATGCCCCCAAAGCAATTGAGGTACCTCTTCCCATGCTCGTCATACCAGATACTGCATCTTCCCTTTCACGATATTGAGCTGCGAAAGTGTGAATTCAATTTCTAAAAAAGTACTTGAACAGCATTGAAGTGTTTCATTTCTTATTTAGCAACGTTGCAGAGTGGTTGTTCTACAGCTAGAGTTCTTAGTATGATAATTTTTTATTTGAATGTAAACATTATAACTGAAGCTAAACTGCTCATGTCACAGCTAACACAGCACAGTAAAATCAGGGGAACTAAAGTATCCTCGTTCAAATCGACATCTTACCAGCTACCGAACTAATTTGTGATCAATATTTGTTCCATCTTTTCAGTAGCATTTCATTACACGCAGAAGCAGTAGAGTTGGTGTGTTAATGAAACCAGAGGGAGTTGTTACTAACTTGGAGTAGAGACGGACCGAGCTAGAACTGCCTTCCTCATCTCGAGGATCTCAGTGGCGACAATCCCTGCACACGGGCAGGCCGGTGCTCGAATGGCTCTAGTGTACCACACGTGGAAGTCCACTGACCATAGAGTCACCTGCCCTACCCTATCCGTGCCGTGGGTCTCAACGGCGGCGGGGGACGCAGCGCGGCGCAGGGCCTATGCCGGCGACGACGCCGTCTGTTGCGTGACCGCCATGGTCCGCAACAGGGCCCAGGCCGAGCTGCTCGTCGCCGAGGTCCAATCCATCCTCGACGGCATTGCCATCCTCATCGAGGTGATGCCATCTATGTGCGGCAAGCACACCCAACGCGTGCGCGGTCTCCTCTCGCCCACAGTAATGAAAATCCTGCAGTGCGACGTGAAGTAATCGACAGCATCTGAAGGCTCGTGTTCGACGATGGGCTGCACAACCTCCTGTGGTGCTACAAGATTGATGATGGCGGATGTCTCATGCGGAATTTTTTATTTTGATTTTTTAAAATAAAAACTTGAGAAATGAATCTGTTCAAAACTTATTTTTAAGTTCTGTCTTCTTTAAGTCAGGTCATTCAGTTTAGCGTGATTGATAAAAGAGTTACGTCATCTGTACTGGTGCAACTCTTACATGAGTCACATCAAACTAATTGGCATGACTTAAAAGGGCTAGAATTTAAAAATAAGTTCACAGATTTATTTCTCAATATTTTTTAAAAAAGATTAAAATAAAAAAAATTCCGTATGGCGCTATGATATGGTGGTGGTGACAGCCCGTTGCCAGCAGCCTCTTTTTTTCGCGATGGTGCAGCGTTTGGGCGTGATCTGAGACCATCTGTCGGCGCTTTTTTCAATGGCTGACGACCGACAGAGCTGTTTTTTCGATGGTTACGTATTAAGGGTCCACACACGAAGAACATTATGAAGTAGTGGGGATTAGATGTAAACAACACAATGCCTTGTGAAATATTGCAGCTTGGAGCATATAATGACAATATTTATATTGTGTACGATGAGTTTATGTGTAAGGATACGCTTCTCTAGAATAAAATTCTGTCTCAGCTTTCCTTATGCCATAAGAGTACAACTTCGCCTGGGGTGATTTTTTTCGATAAAAGAAATTTTATTGAATCAAGATTGTCATAAGTTATAACTCTTTTAAAAACAAATATCCGACTTCCGCATTGCGCAAGATGCACTTAGCCTAGATAAGATAAAGATACCAAACAACTTAGTAGTAATCAATCCCAAAACTAGATTGCCACCTATATGTCTGGAAAAAAACACCCTGACTGCTCTAATCATTGACATGTAGCGAAAACCAAATCCAGGAAGATAGGCTTCTGTAGTACAACTCAGGTACGAAGTCAATGGACAACGAAGTGTACAACCTGTAAAAAATTTGTCACATTTTTTATTCAAATACAATATCATTTGGTGCATGGGGTGATGCCATAGAAAAAACCATATTTGGAAAAGAACGAATTAGCATGGAGATACAGATCAAATGACATAAGGAAATAGATTACTGCAGTACAGTAGATCTACCTTCTTCACGGGTTTGCTTTCTTCCTTTATGACAGAGATCGCGG
>VSTD030000587.1:0-15305 GCA_008808055.3 Sporobolus alterniflorus
ATGGTGTCCATTCCGCTGTTTAGTCCTTTCTGGACTTGTAATAAGTTTTTGTAATAAGATACGATATAATAAAGACAATGGTTTTCTGTACTTACATTCTGGCTGTATGTATGACAACTTGATCCTGGGCATACATACGATGAGCACCTGGTTTTGGCCCTAAAACTAGGTGTGACACCCAGCCCCTCGAAGGTGTCAAGTTACATGAGGTTGAGGCCATTTCCCCTATCCATGAGGTTCTTGGTGAGCCAAGTCGTCTCGACCAGCGGGTCGACTATGAGGGGAAACCTACCGACTTTGGGATGTTATTCAGGTGGTTCATCTAGTCAAAAGTGATCGAAGACTCAGACCAGCACAGGTACTCTAGAACTGTCGGGCCTACGACATTGATTGCTCGGGCGGTAAGTTTGAGCTTACTCCATGATTCGATGTGGGGGGGGGGAGGGGGACCCACCATAAATCAACATGTCTGCCCTCTCTTCATGAAAAGGGGTGGCAGCTCTCCCTGTCGAGTCGCTCTCATGCTTCTTACCCCTGACAAAAGTTCCCATGGTCATGTAGTTTTTCATCATGGGGCATTCCTTCAGCTTGTTCCTGACAGGGAATCTATGATTGGGACAGGTTGCCTTCGGAAGCTCCTCGAAGTGATCGGTGAGCAGCCGTGCCTGGCACTTGACCTCGCTCTCGGTGGTGGCGATGAGCTCCTCATCAGAGTCGCCAACGTCCTTGTCATTGTCACCCTCATCACAGCTGGTGGTGACCGTGACTTGCTGGGGTCACCGCTTTGGCCCCCTATTGTCGCTTCTGGCCCTCCTTTTTGTGCCCTTATTTGATGCCTTGGGTGGTGCCCCCCGGCCGCCACTGGGGGTCACCTTCCCGCAGCTCTGGATGAAAATGGCTCCGATCGCCTCCTCGGTAGAGACATGCCTAGTGGTGATGTCGAGAAGCTCCTTCATGGTTTTTGACTGGTCACGACCAAGCTCATGCACCAGGGTTTTGCAGTTTGTGCTGGACCAGAACACCAAAATGACATCGGCGTCACAGATCTTAGGTAGTTTGTGACAGTTTCAGGAGAAACACCGGATGTAGTCCCATAGGGATTCATCCTGCTTCTGTCAGCAACCCTTCAGATCCCAAAGATTGGTGGGCCACATGTATGTGCCTTGACAATTGCCGGTGAAGATATCCTTCAGATCTTCCCAACAATCAATCGAGTTTCTAGGCAAGTGATCGAGCCAGGCTCTGGATGTGTTGGCCAAGTAAATGGGGAGGATCTAGATGATAAAAAGGTCATTGTCAGCCCTGCCCACTCTACACACAAGTTGGTAGTTCTCCAGCCACATGCTGGGATTAGTTTTGCCATAATACTTGGCAATGTTGCTAGGCGACCAAAAACATTTAGGGAAGCACACGTCACGCATGTTGCTCCCAAATGCTTTGGCCTCTGGCCCCTCGGGGCTAAGACTATGCCACTCCTGATAGTTGTGCCCACCGTGACACAGGTTTGGTGCACGGGGCTCGGTGCATGCCCCTTCATCCCCCTTGCGAGCCTGACGGCATGTTAGAGGCTTGGGCATCTACTCAGGTGGCCCAGCCGGAGACAGGACGCGACCCGTGTCGAAGAAGACGTGGTCCCCGCCGTGGGGTGTTCCATTGCAGTCCTCTGTCGGCTGGCCTTAGAGCGGCCCGGGCTCAAAACGGAGACTTCAACCCACCACTGGAGCGAACTTTCCACCTGCGGCTCAACGACTACATTGAGGATGTTCCTTAGCTGATGGTACACCTTGTCGACCCCGTCGGTGGAGGGCGCAGGTAGAGTATCTAAGAGCACCACGGTGGCGGCCACGTTTTGGCTAGCCCTGACAAAGGTAGGACGCGACATATCTTCATGGTTGATGGAGGCGGTGACGGCTCCGGCCCGAGCTTAGACTTTGGTGAAGTCGATGGTGGCATCCCGCTCTATCCCCAGCGTGGCTTTGTGTCGGTGTAGTTCGGTTAGCTGGGTGTCGAGGGCTGCTTAATTGCCAGCAAGCCCATCATGGTGTTGAGTCACCCGTCGTTCGATGTCAAACTACCGGGCACGGGCTTGTGCTTGTTGTTCATTCTGGTAAGCCTGATATTGTACGGGGAGGAGCTCTATTCCTGGCTGAGGCACTGCTGTCCGCACCATAACCATCGAAATGGTCCGGAGAGCCAGAGTACCATCTAGAGTTGGCATAATGGTGATGGGGTCAGTTGGGGTCACCATGTTACACCCTCAGGGGCCAGGGGATCCAGAGCTCCCCCCGGTGCCTGAGGCAGCACCGTCCTCATCGGAAGTCTCCTCGAGGCTGGTGTACCATTGTGTACCATTCCTGCGAATATGGCGCATGAGTCCCCCTCCTAGGGAGAAAGACTCAAGCGACCGAGGCGATCGGTGGTGAACTCCAGGCTACCGAAATGAATGAAGCTACCCAGAGTGAGGCCGACGCCAGTCGAGTTGTTGATGTTGGCAACGAAAGAGAGTTCCAGTGAAGGAACCATCGAAACATCTAGAGGAAAAGCATGCTGCAAATCCCCATTCCTAGAACACCAACTGTCAGTGTTTTCTGCATCGACAAGAATAGGGTGGTCAAGATCGCGTGTTTCAGTTTCGAGATGGTCTTGTGAACTACAAATCACACTATGATATATCCTGGTTTTACCCCTTCTTAGAGGTAATAGCTCTGCATCCAGTGGTTTGATATTGAAGATGCACAGAGGTTACAATGGGGTGAGCAGAGAGCTTGAGAAGTTCATATGGTGAAGGGGGAAATGATCTCATACCCCCGCTTGAAGGGTAGGGTGTTGCATCGGTCGGATAACTATGAACTAATTACTTTTACATCCAGGAGGAGATTTGCATGACAAGTGGGGCCCAGAATAGAGAAGGTTGATTGGGGAGCTTCCATGGTGTTCTCATCTGTTCCAGGGAGTTTTTGACGCTGAGGCAGATGATGCCCGAGAAGATTCTGGGAGTAGGTGCTTTGAGGAGATTGGCCATACTTGGGCGCCAAGCCTTTCTATGTGGGGGATTGAAGTGGCATGCTAGCCTACCCTCTGCACCATCCTACTACTTGTGGTTGTCATTCTGGTTAGTAGAGTCCTTGGTTTGAGAAGGTTCTTCCTTGCTTGGTTGCCAAGCTTTTCTTTGGAGAAGTCGCTTCCCTGTGGACCCATGTGTCGCCTGTTTTAACCTCCCCAAGTGGGGTGGGGCTGGAATCAAACCACTCTTATCCGAAGGTGGGGAAGCCCCTTGGGCGGTTTTTCTTACTTTGGTGGAGAAGGTTTGAGTCCTTAGGGATGACCACGCGGGCCATGCATGTTGAAGGAGAGGAGCCTTTTGTCTCCAGACTTGAAAGGTCTGGTGTCCAGTGTTCGAGAACCTTCTTGTAAACAGTACGTGGTATCTGTGGATATGTCGTACCGGGCAAGACCCTATGTTTGGGGCCAAAAGCCTGTGACCCGGGGAAGCCCTCGGGTCTTGGGTAACACAGCCCGCTCCTGAGTCTAGTTCTTTTCAGATGCATGGCCCTTCCTCTCTAGCCAGGAGTGGTGGGGTCGTACCTGATACGAGGTGTGTGGCTCCCGACCATTTTGTCCACTGGAGGGAGTCGAGTGTACTCAGATGTTTGGGTCATAACCAGTGACCCACGGTACCCAAGGTATAATACCCTGACACATCTTATCGGGTCGCATCGCCATTGTTGCCACGACCAGGGATGGTCAACAACCTGCGGCGGTTGGCGTTGCACTGTAGCTGCTTGTCCATATGTTATGCCAGCTGTAATGGTCACTATAGCACTTGTCAGGCACGTTCCCCCTTACCTACTATTGCAATACTGCCATGCGTGTGCGTCTTAGGAACGTGTGAGCCTTAAATATAGGGCTGCCATATGCGTGCGCCTTGGGAACGCGTGTTCCTCAAGTGCACGCTTGGGCCAACAGTGACTTTCTTTACCCTTGAGGCCCATGGCTCACAGAGAGCTGCGGGGCATGTGGCAACGTTGGAACCCTCCTCAGTAGGAAGTTGGGGTTCGGAGCCACGGGACGCACGGCAACACCGGAGCCCATCTCAGTGGGGAGGTGAGGTCCAGAGCCGCAGGACATGTGGTAGCACTAGAGCCCTCCTCGGCAGGGAAGTGAGGTCTGGGGCAGCATGACACATGACAGTACCGGAGCCTTCCTAAGTAGGGAGGCGAGGTCCGGGGCTGCGAGACACATGGCAGCGCCGGAGCCCTCCTCGGTAGGGAGGCGAGGTCCGAGGCTGCACGACACATGGTAGTGCATGGTAGAATGTCCTGCTCCTTATCTTATCTTGAAGCCTGTATGCGGGGGTACCTGGTATGCAGAATACCAATAGTTGTCCCTAGGCCCACCTCAGGAGATGTAACGAACCCATAGGTGGGGCCATCATATCGTCACCCCGCTCGGCTATTCTGAACTTTTACCTTGGTAGTTGACCCGCATCATCGGGCAAGTGGACCTGGGGCCCCCTTGTCATTGGCGGTGTGGGCTGCGCGAGGGGTGACGACACCAGGCACCGCGCATGATGCTTTCCCGAGTGCCTTGGGAGTGGGTTGCTTGTTGTAGTTGATCTCTCTGAGTCCTTAGCAGCGCAAGGACTCAAAAAAATTTCCACTGAAAAATGTCCTACTCATAGTATGCACTATGGCGGGCCCCTGGGAGGCAATGTCGGAGGTCCGGGAGTGCCCAGCACCTAACTTGAAGACATCGCATGGCAGGCCCCCTGGGAGGCTGTGTCAGAGATCCGGGAGCACCCACCACTTAGCTTGGAGATGTCACATGGCGCCCCCCCTGGAAGTTGTGCCGGAGATCCAGGAGCACCCACCACTTACCTTGAAGATGTCACATGGCGGACCCAATGGGAGGCGGTGCTGAAGATCCAGGAGTGTCGACCACTTAGCTTGGAGACGTTGCGTGGTGAGCCCTCCGGGAGGCAGTGCCGGAGATCCAGAAATGCCCACCACTTAGCTTGGAAACATCGTGTGGCGGGCCCCCCCGGGAGGTCCGACCTCCGTCCATGGTCCGAAGGTGTGCTGTGACCTACATCGGCAGCATAGATAGAAGTAACTATGCTCATGAATCTCATTCTCCCTGTGCCTAGCTTTGTTATGTCTTACGATCCTTAGTCGTCTTACGGGGCATGGGTAATTCAGTGCGACACTCTCTAGGTTATGGTTATGATCTTGTTCAGGGGGCATGTGCTGTCTAGACCCCCAGTACTCAGCTGACAGCGTTAGGGAGGTAAAGTGCACACTCTTAGGGTACGTGATCAAGTTAAGCAGGCTGCACACTTTGGACCCCCATTAGCATTAGCTTTTCTAAGGAGCAGCCATTCAGCCACAACGGACTCGAGCAAGAAAATAATCAAGGGACCCCAGATAAGTCACATGTACCTCAAGCAAATCCGTTTGTGACAGGATTGCACAACTCGAACTAGAGGCGAGACAAGGAAAAATTAACTGACCACATGAGGGATAAATACGTAAAAACTAACATAAAATTGAAGCATAATTCTATGAACATAGTTGCATACAGGGCGAGATAGAAAATTCCCAAAACATGGTATTACATAGGAGAAGACAGGCTATATAAAAAATGAATGACCCACTCTGGATGGCAAGGGGAGTGGATCCCACCGGAGTTTAGTTGTTTCGAGCGCTGCTCTTGGACGCTATGACAACCAATACAGGAAAACACCATCCCACCGCTGCATTAAGGGTAAAACTTATGGAGGTGCTCACGATTGCAGAGGATTTGGCAATGGTGTTCGAAGGATTAAGCCAGGCGGACGCATCCAAGGAGGCAAACCTGTGCTACCCGGAAGGGACCCTCCCAGTAGGGGAAGAGTTTGTCTGCACCTTCACGGGCGAGTATGCGCCAGAGCACCAGATCACCCACCTGGAGCTACCATCTTCGCTCATCGACAAGGTCGATGATATCGCGCTGGAGCTGGTCCTGCACGGTTTCATCGTATGCCTAGACACCGGGAGACACCCCCCTACCTGGCGCGCCAAATGTCGAAGCGTGATGACACTTCCACTGGCACCGCTACTAGAGCAGCCCGTTGTGGTTCGTTGTTGGAGGGGCTATGTCTCTCACCACTATGGCCACGACCAGGGATGATCAACAACATACGGTGGTTGGCGTTACATTGTAGCCGCCAGTCCGCATGTTATGCCAGCCTTAATGGTCATTGTAGCACTTGGCAGGCGCGTACCCCCCTTACTTGCTACGGTAGCACTATTATGTGTGTGTGCCTTGGGAAAATGTGATCCTTAAATGCAACGCTGCCGCGTTGCCATGTGCGTGCGCCTTGGGAACGTGTGTGCCTTAAGTGCACGCTTGGACCAGCAGCGACTTTTTTTAGGGCCCGCGATCCACAGAGAGTCACGAGATACGTGGCAGTATTGGAGCCCTCCTTGGTAGGGAGTCGGGGTTCAGAGCCGTTGGACGCATGATAACACTGGAGCCCTTCTCAGCGGGGAGACGAGGTCCAGAGCCACAGGACACGTGGCAGCATCAGAGCCCTCCTCGATAGGGAGGCGAGGTCCGATGCCGCTAGACACATGGCAGCATCGGAGCCCTTCTCGACAGAAAGATGAGGTCTGAAGCTGCGGGATACATGGCAATACTGAAGCTCTCCTCAATAGGGAAGGGAGATCTAGGACTATATGACACATTACAGTGTATGGTAGCACGACCTACTCCTTATGTTATCTTAAAGACTATATAAGGGTATCCGACCTACAGGTACCGATACTACCTGATGTTCTGATGCTTTTTTTCGGTGTTGATGTTGTGTAAGTTCGACCGGGTTAGCGCTAGTTACAAAGGAATGGGATGCACTCGTTCCTTTTATTGGATCATGAAGAATTCCACTTCGGAAGCACCAATATACAGTTTGATGATGCTCGCAGTAACTCCAGAAAGGCGAGGTGATTTTTGGATTGTTAGTTCCAGTTAAAACTGCTTCAACGGTGGTTGGTAGGTAACCGTGAATTTTTGCATGCTAGTTCCAGTTAAAACTGCTTGGGCAAAGCAGGAAATAAAGGAAACCCAATTTTGTTAGTGATACTAGTACCACACAAAACTAGCTGGGCTTTTTTTTCTTTTCAATCATAGAAGGATCGCTAGGATTTATATGTAGCTGCTACCGGCTGAAAGGATCACCGAACTGTCGACACAAGGCAAAGAGAAGCTGATTATTGGAGGTCCTAGTGAACAAACGAAGTGACGTTAGATAGACCGATCGAGCCCACTAGCCCCAGGTGGGCCTAGTTCCGGACAACTCAAGGTAGGAGTATATAAACTAGCAAGTTACGGCGGCAGAGCTTAGTTCCCGGCACATTTGATTTTACTTTTATATAAAGGGATTTTTGTTCTTTTTCCTTCTTTCACCCCACAAATGGGCGTGTGAAATCTACCATGTAACGAGGTCGCTGTTTCATCAAGTCAAGCAGATAAAATTCCCGGCGGCTGGCCTCCTGTGAAGGCCGAGCGTACGTACTTCTTAAAAAAAATCAGGGAGGACACTGCCGGCTCGTGATGACACCTGCACACTGCACAGGACGAGCTCGTGACCCCGACCAATGTACCGCCCCCAGACTATGCCTGCCACCTGGCTTGCCTGTTGCACATGATAAACATGCTGCTGCCCATCCATCCTAACCTGACCTCCGCGGGATCCGGCCCGGCCCGGGGTGGCTGACAGGCAGACGGGATCAGAATCCGGGCTTGTCCTTTCTCCGCTCGGGACGACGGGGCCCAAGGGCGCGCTGAGCGTATCTGATCTGCTCGCCTGCCTCCGAGTCGTCGTTAGCTGTCAAGGGGAGATGCTCCGGGCTCCCTCTCTCCATGCCACCATGCGGTCTGTAGTAAAAGGTGAGCTCCCCGAGTGCCTGACTGGCCTGCTGCCTTGAGTGATGTAATTTTTTTTATTTTAGTATTTTTTAAAAAAATACTCTAAAAAAACTATTTTATATTTAGACCCGACAGTAGAGAGTCAGAGTGGCTAGCATTGTAAGCACGTGCTACCATAGTTGGCGCCCTAGAGTGCATAGGTGGCAACCGGGTACGACACGGTGGACAGGAGGGTGCCAGCCAGTTTTTCATAAATAGACTTGAGAAAACCTATTTTATATTTGGACCTGACGGTGCGGTCCCAGGGTGGCTGGCGTTGTAGGCGCGTAGCAGAGCGCCACCATAGTTGGCGCCCTAGGGTGTACAGGTGGCAATCGGGCTACGCCACGGTGGACAGGAGGGCACCACCCTTGCTGGCGCCCTTGGGTCACAGTGGGGCGCCACCAAGGCTGACGCCCTTCAGGGCATAACGGTTCGATCGAACCTCTTTCTTCTTCCTCCTTTCTTTCTTCTTCTCTTCCATCTCTCTCTATTGCCGCTGTCACCTTCGACGATCTCACCATCCGGACACCGAAGCTCTCGTTCCCCTCCGTGAAACTCTCCCCCCTCCTCCCCCACTTATTTTACTAATGCACCTTAGTTTTGCCCTACATTTGAAGGAAATCCTCTAAGTAGTGTTTAGGGTGATTTAGTTTAATTTTTTTTATTTGTGATGGTTGTGTTATTGTAGTAGAGTGTTAGTTTAGTTAGTAGATCACTTGTGTGATAGTTTAGTCAAATGTGGTCTATGGTTAAGACTTGATAGTTAGATAGTTTTAAAATTTGAAATTAGGTTAGTTAGTGTTGAAGTTAAATTTGGTACTATTTAGTTAAATTGGAACTACAATTTAGTGGATTTTGAATATTGGTACTACGATTATGGTTATATTTTGAATTTAGATTTAAAATTCATTTTGCAATTGAATAGTTAGTTGTTAAGAACGTTATATTTTGAAATTGATGAAAATTTTAATTTTGCGTGATTGTAGATGTCGCTTTTATTGTGGTTTATCACAGTGGTGTGGTAATAACCAATGAGATTGGTAGTTATGAGTTTATTAAAATAAAGAAGAAATTTTTGTTGAATGAATTTCTGACACTTGCCAATGTGGTTCGTTTGGTCCGTGAGCGGTTGTGTTGGATGGATGTGGGTTGTTAAGTTTGGTTTGAAGGTCGAATTGATATCGAGTCGAGCAATAACCCTCGGATGAAGATGATGTCACAGGTATGTAATGAGAAGGAGTGGACAGTGTATGTCAGGATCATGATGAAGTCAAAGATCCGCGTGATAGAGTTAATTGCAAGAATGGTTGCCCAAAATGATGTTGGTGGCAAAAGTTCTCAATCACCAACTTTGTCCAAAGCAGTTGACGAGCAGCACGTTGAATGTGGCTTTGTGCTTACTCCACCATCGCAAGAAACTCAGGATGACACTGATGCAAAGGAGCCTCCATTCGTTGCTAGTAATGAAACAGTATTGAACGTGAAACCTGTATGTAGAAGTATGGGTGCAGGTGATGTTGTTGTCGATACGGGATTCATTTCAAGCATTGATCCTCATCCAATTGCTACTGGATTCACCATAGATATTGATTCATCTTTCATCGAGCTAGAGTTCATGCTAGAATATGAGGCGACGTTCCAAGATGAGCGTGCGGAGGACTCAGCCGATGATCGACCAGTTCCTAAGTTACGTAACAGAGACAAGGCTCTGTTGCAGCGAGCGTTGACAGAACATGCCCCTGAGATGCCAGATTGTCGGGATCTGAAGCAAGCACATAGAGTTGTAGCTGATGATCTTCGGTTCGATGACAGTGTGCCTCTAATAAATCATAACAATGTCATTATACAGAATGGTGTTATATTTAAAACCATGTAGGCGATGAAGATTTGGTTGGCGGAGTATGCAGTGTTCTATCATCATCTGTTTATGATTAAACATTCGGATGAGAATAAGCGCTACGTCGTCACTTGTCGGTGTGGTTG
Source organism: Sporobolus alterniflorus (assembly GCA_008808055.3). Classification (NCBI taxonomy): domain Eukaryota; kingdom Viridiplantae; phylum Streptophyta; class Magnoliopsida; order Poales; family Poaceae; genus Sporobolus; species Sporobolus alterniflorus. The sequence goes on from VSTD030000587.1 coordinate 9,931, forward strand.
TCATTGGATAGATCGTGCTAGGAAAGGAAAGGATGGCAGCCGGAGGATAACTAGTATTGTCTAACCTCACATTTGCTTGGTGAATGTGGACGATAGGAAACACACTCAATTATTATCAAGATTCATCTCACAATGACTTGCCAATATCATTAACAATTGTCCATAAATGACAATCGCGACATTGATTGATGTGGTGATGGTTGCATGGGGATACCGTGTGGAGTATGGTAGGTCATGGCGGGCAAAACAGAGTGCACTAAAGCTCATCTAGGGTGATTGGGCCGAAGCTTAAGAGCATTTACCGGCCATGTTATATGCTATGAAGACAAAGAACCCAGGAATGCATTTTGAGTATGTCCTAAAACCTAAAGTTATACGGCCGGAGGGTAGACAATATTTTCTCTATGTATTATGGACATTTGGACAATGCGTGGAAGTATTCAAGAATTATTGTGATGTGTTGTCTATTGATGACACGTTCTTGATGGAGAAGTATGAATGTATAATACTCATTGCAATTGGCATCGATGCAGACCATCAACTGGTGCCTCTTGCTTTTGCCATCGTGGAGGAGGAGAACAGCGGTAGCTGGGGTTGGTTTTTTCATCTAGTTCAGAGAGTGGTTGTCGATCCAGGACGTGAGATTTATGTAATCTCAGACAGGCATGTCAGAATCCTTAATGTCATGCGTGAGGTGATACACACGACATCTAGCCCAAAATATTATCAAACATGATGACATTAAGGAGAATTTTAATCTCTTTGAGAAGGTGTGTCGGTAGACTGACGAGAAAGATTTCAAAAAGAAATTGAAGGATCTAGAGAGGTGAACAAATAAAAAAGGTAAAGAGTTTCTAAAAGAATTGATGGATGAGAAAGAGAAGTGGGCATTGACTTATGACAAGGGTGGAAAGCATTGTGGGTACATGACAAGCAATATGGCAGAGATTTTTAATAGTATCTTGAGAGGAGTTTGGTCGTTGCTTGTCACAGCAATAGCATCTTGCACATTCTATAAGTGTAATGAATGGTTCATGAAATGGCTAGTTGATGCACATATGGTCCAGAGACACCACTTTGACTATGTGGTCGCTCCGAACATTTATCTAGATATCAAGAGATACAGACCCACGCGCAAGGTATGCACCCTACAAGAACAAAACATGGTTAATGATGACTTTATTAATGGTCATTATAAAGTACTAATTGAAACTACCTTACTTGGCTTCACTTGGTCCCAACCCCAGTTGAACGAAGAGATGGGTAACTTATAGCCCTAATACCTCCTGTCGTATGTATCGTTGTCTAAACTATAGTAACAAAAACACTATAATTCGCATTTGCACAGGGGTGGTTCTATGTCGGCCGGTTGTTTATCATCATGGTTTAGATCATTTGGTGAAAGGTCATTGTTGTACTCCCTAAGTTTTTCTCTCACCCATCGAGGCGACCAAGGCTCTGGCTCTTTGCTACCCATTCTGTGTGGCTTATGTGTGAGTATGCGTCTTAATTCTCTTCCTCGTGATGTGTTTTTATAGACTCCAGAACCAGGTAGTAATGTCATTTGTAATTCAGTAAAAACATAGTCTACAGTGTTATTGTAGCCTTTTTAGTGAACTGTCACCCGTAGCCTTTTCAGTTCACGTCCGGGTAGCCTTCTTAGTGATCCGACACCCATCATCATAGCCTTATCAGTTGACACGTCAGGATAGCCTTTTCAGTTCACGTCAAGGTAGCCTTTTCAGTGATCCATCACCTGTCATCATAGTCTTTTCAGTGACACGTCAGAGTAGCATTTTTAATGATATGTCGGGGTAGCATTTTTAGTGATCCGTCACCCGTCATCATAGCCTTTTTAGTGACACGTCAGAGTACATTTTTCAGTGATATGTTGGGGTAGCTTTTTCAGTGATGTGTCTAGGTAGACTTTTCAGTGACGTGTTGGGGTAGCCTTTTCACTTGTTAAGAATCAATTATTAACATATTGATTACAAGAGTGAACAGTGGAGCCCAATAAGCTTTGGGGCCCGCAAGGCCCATGGTGAATAGTGTCTTCACCTCCAAGTCTTGCTACAGCGGCTCGCTACTCCCGAACATCCACCGGCGGTTACCCCATGTACATATATAAAAGGAGACAGAGAGATCAATAAAGATTAGAGATTTATTGGTCTTACACTTTAAGTCTACTACTTTCATAACATCAGTAACCCATCAGAGTAGATTTTCTAGTTACACATAAACAGATGATATGATACATATCTTAATACAAACACATAAATGCACATAGTTATAAACACATATTTTAATACCATAACATAGTTCGAACAAACATAATTACATAATTATAAACACATAGTTTAATACCATAACATAGTTCAAACAAACATAATTAGATAACAACAACATCTAAAGTTTGGTCCATAGTTCTACAACCACAAACATACAAATCACATGATTTTGTGCCATAAAACAATAATGACTATAAACTGCATTAATATCATCCAATCTTTTCAACACCACTTATTAGAGACATGTTTTGGCTTTTGTGTGACATGTTCTGGCTTTCGATCTTGGTTTTGATGTTCCAGAAAAGCTTCATAAGCTTTCTTAGCCTACATCCTTATCGAGTAGCTCTGAAAGGCAGCACCACTGAAACCTATAACATAGTCACTACAAACTCCCCATGATTCATATACTTCAGACTTTCGACCACAAAACACAACATACCACGTCATTGTAGCTTCTACTGCATGGAAATAAGAAGAATATGTTAGGTTAGAATATAAGCGTTCGATAATCATGAGTAATAAGTGTAAACCAATATCACATACGATACAAATTTTCTAAATCAATGTCGCATTACCTAAATTTGGTCATACGGTTCTAAAACATTTGTGTCAATTAACCTAATTTCTGAGGCTATGATACATAATATATGAACATTACCTAATATCTAAATCACCAATAAAGATATATATTTTAAAAAATAAATAACTTCAACCCTAGTAGGGGAAATTTATTCAAAAATAAAGCTCAATCTATGGTGTATTTTAAAATAAAATGTAGAGAATGAAGAAATATACCTAGATGAATTGATTCACGAAGAGATATAAGACCAGAGGGGATTTTGATGGTAAATAACTTGGTGTTAAAGAAGAGAATATATAAGAGGGAGGAAGAAGGGGACACAGAAAAGCGTCAGCTATGATGACGCCTTACAAGACATGCATGACGCCAGGCTCATTAATGCCATGTAATCCACTGACAAAACTCCATCCAATGAAGGGCGCCACTCAATCCAATGAAGGGCGCTTCTGATACTGACGCCTGCTCCTGCCTCGCGCTCGCCTGGACCAAATGGCCGTTAGCTCGTTCCATCCGGAGAATGTCTGATTTACTAAATGGCGAGATGTACGCACATCGGGGTCAAGGACCTAATGACCAAACACCAGTAATCTCGTTGCTGCATCCACCTACTTGGCGTTAGGACACCTAACGTAGCTCAGTTTTGAGTTAAATTTTGCTGTAGTAAAGAAGAGACGATCCTCCTTTACCAAGGGTTCCGTTCAACAGTTACTGGACGGTAGGACATCAGTCAGTCAGCGCCGAGAGCTCACGGTTACCGGCCCAGCACTATGTGAGGATCCCCTGATCCAAGATCCAGTTACGAGCAAAAACTAGAAATTAGACAAGCCCCACGATTTCAGACCGGTTCACAATAAGTCTCAACGAATTAGGGCTCCTTATACAACTACGTTTGACACCACCATTTTTTGTAATATAAATTGACTCTGAAATAGACAGATGACAACACAACATAGCAAGTTTAACAGTTCCTCCCAACTTTCCAGCAAGTGGAATCTCCTAGCCATGATTGAAGGACTGGTACTGCGGTACCTGCAGGTAGAACAGAACATCCAGGTCACAACTTCAGAAAAAAAATTGGCATCCCAGCATCTTTAACATAGATAGTTATGAGCATTCCTTACATGGCAAATATACTGGAAAAGGGAATTCCCACGACAAGTGATAGAATCAAATCAAGATGTAGACATAGGACTCAAAGTAAGCATACCACTACAAATATCAGGTTCTACTGGGAGAAAAAGTGGGTCATGTCGGCCATGGAACAAAGTATGGTACCAATTAGAGCTTTTGTTATGATCAGATTAAATAAGAAAAGAACCGAAATTCAAAAGTCCTCTCCTATATTAAGGCCTTGTTTGTTTCTGCTTTTCAACTGACTTTTCCAGCTGAAAAGCTGAAAAGCAAAAAGCAGAAACAAACAGCGAAAAGCAAAACTGACTTTTGGAATGCTGAAAAGCAAGTTTCTGAGAAAATGAACTAAAAGCTGAAAAGCTCACCTAGAGCTACTTTTCAGACTTTTTGCGTGTAGAAAAGCTAAATATATATTATAAAAGCCAACAACTAAAATCAAACAGCCAGCTATTCAACTAGGCATCAAACTTTTCTAAAAGCTCAAAAGCAGAAGCACAAACAAACAAAGTCTAAGGGCATGTTTGTTCCTGCTTCTCAGTTGGCTTTTTCAGCTGAAAAGCCAAAAGCAAGAACAAACAACTAATTTTTCAACTACCTTTTGGAACGGTAAAAAGCAAGCTTCTGAAGAAATGAACTAAAAGCTGAAAATCTTATCTAAACCTGCTTTTTAGATTTTTGGTGTGCAGAAAAGTTAAATATATATTACAAAAGTTAACACCTAAAATCAAACATGCAACTATTCAACTAGCCATCAGCCAGCTTTTCTAAAAGCTAAAAAACAGAAGCACAAACAAACATGACCTAAACCAAGCAAAAGGGATTTATAGCACTATTCCCTCAGAACCAAGCAAAAGGGATTTATAGCACTATTCCCTCAGAAACACAATGTGTCACTGCAGGGAGCATACGGTTGCTCACTTTTAGGTTCTGGAATAGTGTGTACAGATTCACTCAAAGTTCTGGAATGCATTGTTTTTTATCCAACTACTTTTTAACACCAGAACATAGCTTGGCGCCCTGAATCAGGCAAAGCATTAAACATGCTACTATTGAAACATGGACTGCACACACAAAAGAAAGGTTCAAATACTTCAATAAAAACAGGATAGTGCTAAAATCACAAAACTGCATCTTAAGCTACTAGTACACCTAGAGAGCACTGAAACTTAGTATACAAGGATATAAATTCCAGAAGCCAGATATATGCTCACCTGAGAAATCATTGGGCTCACGTTATCATAGCAATGGGGATACATCATTACTGGGGTTGACCAATGTGGGTAGACAGCAGGCCCAGATGATGACCCCATAGAAAGATCAGGTTGACCATAGTACACAGCAGGTTGGTTTGTAGACATCCCAGCAGATTGCATATA
>VSTD030000588.1:0-15305 GCA_008808055.3 Sporobolus alterniflorus
TACAAATATTACAATAAAGAAAAATATATTATAATACTTAATCACATTACAAATATTAAAACATACTTAACTTTTTTGTAGTGGTCCACTTAAGCAGTCGTCACAAAAAATGGGCCGACAGTATTTCGTAACTGTTACTTATATGGGCTAGTACGAAAAATCACAATATTGGTGTTGGCCCACTTAAGAGGCCGATACCAAAAAGCATGTCGATCTTTGGTATCGGTCGTCTTAATACAACCACTACTAGTAAGCCCACCAATATTGGTATCGCCTACTGTTACCAGCCGATACCAATAATGGATCCAAGATGTTACAATAGATCATTTTTCTAGTAGTGTCAACCTCTCTGCACTACGCTGCATGGATAGTATGACCCAATCTAGAAGATCCTTCGGGCTACTCATCTCCAATGCAAGCAGTCATCCAAAAACCATGAGAAATTTACTAATGAAACCTACTACTACAACAACAACAAAAAACTTGCAACAACAATAATACTCATCGCAACAAAATATAATAGATTTCAACCACTGAGCACCAGAGATCCAGTTGAAAAACAAATTACTCATATCATACAAATTATTCTCTAGATCTAGAAGAGGTTTACTGCCTTTCCCTCCCGTACCTCTTTTAGCCCTAACCCCATGACACATCATTAGTTAGTCCTATGATAGCTTTACTCTTATTTTTAGTTCGGTCAATTGCTGAATGGCAAGCAGATACCGGCATATCTGCCTCCCGTGTTCCTTACGGTGATTGTTGCACTCAGCTTCAGATTCGATTCTGTTCCATGGTCCTTGATAGTTTGTTAGAATGACATTATCCCGATACTCTTCAAACTCACATTGTTGTACCATGAACAATAGAGAAGGCATTTGTTAGAAAATACAATACACATTATTTGGTTACAATTATCTAAAAAGGAACTAATAAATTGGCAATTACATCAAAATCAAAGTGTACTGCTAGGTAGAAATAAAACATTCGACCCAAATATAATGCGATCTTGCATCGGTTTCTGCAATAACAATGTGGACACTCCTCGCATGCTATGACGACAAATTTCATTGACCAAAAACAAAGGAACTTGTCTAGGGTTTATGGTTCAAACTTCATTTAAACTAAGTGATTAGGGCTAGGGTGTTTAATCACTCAGATTTAGTGTTTATGGTTTAGGATTTAAGGTTAGTGTTAAACCCTAAACTGTAAACTCTAATCTAGCTTAACCTCAGTTTAACTAGGGGATTAAAATCCTAAGCTCTAACCTAAACTGAGTTTAACTAAGTGATTAAAACCCTAAAGCCCTAAATCTTATCTAAGGAACCTACATTTCTTAATAAAAAATATGGTAAATTTACCTTCAAACACTTATTCACAATGGCATGGCTTCGCCCCTTTCTTCTCTTTCTTTTTTAGGATTATTTATAAATTATGTGTGAATTTTAAACCATGAGAGAAGTTTTATAAGTCTAGGCACCCTAGCCACCATTTGGATGGATGGTTAGGGGCTAGTTGTCCTTTCCACGCCGGTTTGACCCTAGCCGCCTATTGAAAGGGGACTAGAATGTGGGGTGCTGGCAAAAAAAGAAATTATTTAAATAATGAAATAATTTTTTAAAGGTGATAAAATGGAAAAAATTGGTGTTCGCCCATTCTTGCTAGGGTTGGTAATAAAACTCATGACTCGTTAGATCGCTCGGCTCGACTCATTTTATTTTTAGACGAATCGAGCTTATAAAATAGTTTGTTTCGTAAACAAGCGAACTTGTGCCAGCTCACGAGCCCAACAAGTCGTATACTATTTATGTCCAGCCTACTCTACTACAAAGTCGGTCCAATCCATAGATAAATACTAGATATATAAAAGTAATTGGTAGATGATGAGGACGACATAGAGAATGTGGAATCTCTAGAACTTGCTTAAGGAAACACCAAATAATTGTATGTGTATTTTTACATGTGATTTATCTACGTACATATGTGCATGTATGATTTTCAGTTGCTGGACATACATGAGAATGTATGATTTTGATTTCTTTAGATATATTTCTGGTTTGCAATGTGTGATATCTTCACATTTGTATGTTATTTTTTTATTTACATACGATACTATTTTTAATTTAAAAATAATTAAAATATTTTTTTTGAATAAAGCTCGCTGAGCCATAATAAGCTAGTTTGTGAGCATAATGAGTCGAGCCGAGGTACATTTTTACTCGTTAGTATAACGAATCGAGCCAAACTACCTCGCTATACTAATGAGCTATATCGTGCACTACTAGAAAATGATTTATAGTAACACTTAGATTTTTTCAATGGTGACGATCAATAATTTCAACCGATACTAAAAATAGACTTTCATTTTTTATGTCGACCGTTTTAAACAACTGACACTAAAAATAATATTTTTAAAATGATAGGTATAAAAAATAGATCTCTATTTTTTGTGTCGGCCATCTTAAGTAACCGACAACAAAAATACTATTTTTTATGTCGATCATTTAAGATGGCGGACACAAAAATGATGCCTACCAAATTTTGTAATCACACGCACAAAAAGTTCAGGACTCGAGGCGCATGAGAGAAAATTTTGCTTCCTCCCGTGACTCCCGAGGCCCACCACGATCTTATCGCTTTGGACTTGTTCTCCTGTGACACTAAATATCTAACCTCCTCTCCTTTACGTGTTCTTATCTTCACGACACAAGTTCTCTCCCATTTTCTCTCTCGTTCACTGGGACATGGAAAAATTCTTTATCGTTCCTCTCTCCTGTCCTCTGCTCCTCGTGTTCCTGCGGTGGAAAAATCATTTCTCGTTCCTCTCTCCTGTTCTTCGCTTCATCATCCTCTGCTCCTCGACGACACACTGCTGAGAACCATCTACAACCACGTGGGTGACGGCGAGGCCGGCGCGCACACGGCCAACTCCTTCGCGTCGTTCGTGCTGGTCGTGTGGGGCGTCGTGCTCACGGCCAACTCCTTCATGCTGTTTGTCAGCTCCATGGCAGCGGTGGCGGCGCCGGATCCTCCTCCTCTACAGCACGGCGTGGGTCCTCCTCTATGGCAGCGGCACGGGTCCTCCTCTACGGCGGCGGCGTGGGTCCTCTTCCTCCACGGTGGTGATGCCGCGAGTCCTCCTCCTCTACGGTGTGGCTCCTCTACAGTGCGGCACCATGACGACGGGCTCGGATCTAGGCTTGTGGGTCTAGATCTGGTCTCAGATATTTTTCTTATTATTAAAAATTAATTTTTTTTGTGTCAACTGCCATAGGTAACAGATATTAAAGATATGATTTTTTATGTAGGTCGATGAACTATTTTTACATCGAAGATGAACTATTTTTTATGTCATATAAATAATATTAAATTTTATGACCGATACCAAAGTTACTAACCGACATTAAAAATTTTTTTAGTAGTGGCGGCTGGCCAGACCTAGTTGTTGCTTGTGAGTGGAACGCCCGTTTTGACCGAGGATTGGTTTGGTTCCGTCGACTTTTGACTGATCGGGCCATGACCCATACGCTGACCCTGCGCGAGGCACGTTGCAGCTGGCCAACCCGGTTTCTAGTTTGGTAGGATTGCATCACCTTGCAGCTGGTGCAAGGAAGAAACGCTCACGACGGACGGCAAGTTTGAAACGCCAAAAGCGACCTCCTCCTCTTTTCTTCTTCTTCTTCTTCCCCGTTCAAAGCAATCGTCTTCCCTTTCCACCAGCTGCACGCGTCCAATCTCCACCCCGCGTGGTTCTAACTTCTAAGCACCGCCTCGTCAATCCGAGCAGAAGCCCTCGGTCTCCCTTCAGCTACAACACGCGCAGCCGAGTTGGTGTGTGTGTGCCATGGCGATGGTGTCGGCGCTGGCCAAGTACAAGCTGGTGTTCCTCGGCGACCAGGCCGTGGGCAAGACGGCCGTCATCACGCGCTTCATGTACGACAAGTTCGACGACACTCAGTTGGTCATCGGTTCCTTCAACATCTTTTTTTTTCTCCGCGACCTAGGCGAATTGCTGAATTTCGTTCTGCTTGCTCTTGTCGCGATGTTGCAGGCGACGATCGGGATCGAATTTCTGTCCAAGACGATGTACCTCGAGGACCGCACCGTCCGCCTCCAGCTCTGGTACAAATAACCCTCTCAAAAGCTTCTCCGTCCGTTCTGAATTCTCATCTGGACACGCGATTATGTTCATTGTTTTTGTTTGATTTGTCCGTGAACTTTCCTTGATGTCGACAAGATCTGCGTGTCAAATTTTACCTTTGCTGATGCACCGAAACCACCCGGGAATGGGAAGATCGAATTTGTAACCCTGATAGTGTGCGTGCAGGGACACAGCTGGGCAGGAGAGGTTCCGCAGCCTTATTCCGAGCTACATCAGAGACTCCGCTGTCGCCGTGATCGTTTACGATGTCACCGGTAAGCTGGCCGTTTCTACGTTGTTCGAGAAAAAGCTGACCATTGTAAAAGATTGCCCAGTATATTTGCTGCAACCCGCAGTTTGCTTCGTGCACTAGAAAGAATGATCTGTGAACCTTTGATCTTGGCTCCTGGTAGAAATGTAGCAGAATGGCCAGTTGGGTTCCTCATGTCATGCCATCCTAATTTGCAGACTGGCAATCCTTTCTGAGTACAGCAAAGTGGATCGAGGAAGTACACACTCAACGAGGTGACGATGTGCTCATCTTCCTCGTCGGAAACAAAACTGACCTAGTCGACAACAGGTATGCATATCTGTGAATCAACTTGTCACGAATAATGGATGATCCCCATGCTATAAACTTGAGTAAATTGGCCAACACTAGCCCGCTCAATCGTTGTTTGTTGTATGTCACTAGGAAAGTGTCCACGGAAGGAGAAACCAAGGCGAAGGAGCATCGTGCCACTTTCATAGAAACCAGCGCAAAAGCTGGAGTAAACATCAAGGTTTCCCTTTTTTGCTTCATTCCTCGACTCTGTTTGATAAGAAACAGTACTCTGGTGATCAAATATCTGATAAATAATGTGATTTTTTTTAATGCTGCAGCCGCTGTTCCGCAAGATTGCCACATCCCTTCCTGGACTGGATGTGCTGTCGTCAGCAAAGAAGGAAGAAATGGTGGACATAAACCTAAGGCCTGGCACTGGATCTGCACAATCAGGCGCAGGGGCACAGCAGGAGCAGAAATCAGGTGGTTGTTATTGCTGAGAGTTTTCTGATTCCTCGAGGTTTTAGTGCTAAGTTGAGTACTGTCACAAGAGGTTATCTAGGAGAGGATTGCAGGGGAGGCGTCAATTTTCATGTACAGATTCATATGCCTCTCAAAGGTATAATGTTTTGTTATTCGTTTGAAACAATGGAATATACAACATTGTTGAGGCTACTCGCATACTCCCTCCGTTCTATTTTTACATTAGCTCAAAGTTGAACTAATCAATGACATAAAAAAAAGAACAGAGGAGACCAGGGTAATTCAATTTGAGAAAAGAAGATACCATGGAGAATACACTATCATAATTGTCGCCGTCTCATCGACAGATATTTATGATAAGAATCGGGAAAAGTGTGGTGATGCAAGATCAATCTTGAAGAGTAACACCGTGATTTTTATACTAGTTCAAACCCTCTCGAAGAGTAATAGCCCTATGTTCAGTCTCATTGTATTATGCTGTAAAATTCGATGTCTCAGATAGTTTGTGGGATGCTACTTTTATAGTCTGAAGAACCGCCTCATAAACACGGTAGATTTCTGACTCTGATACAAGTCACACAAACATGCACCTGATCGAGACTCTAACTAGGGCCACATCCAGCCTCATGGGCCGTCGTAGCTATTGGGCCCTTGGCCCGGACGGATATTTGTGATATCATTACTAGCTCCTAAACATGTCACCAATTTCGCAACTTCATTTCCCGATCAGGCTACCGAGTGATCAACATTCACTGATCGGACGCCTTCGTTTAAATCAGACTTCATGCATCGGGTTCCACTATTCGGCTTCATGCTACCTTCTATCTTCAATCTTCTGATAAGTTTTACCTGATGCCGCACTGGGTTGATGATGTGTTCGATACACATTGACAAGTCCGTAATACGCATGTCGATAGCTGCACGGCTGTCACGTCTCTGTGTACATTTCTCTAAAAAGTTGAACAATTTGCTTGACCCTCTTGACAACTGGCGTACGATGCACGGTTCTCAAAATGATGCACTCGAGTGGGCGCGTGAGAACCAAAATGATGCCCATTACTATAGCCGTGTGACGCTTCACGGGCTATAAATATCTCCTTCGTCTTGCGGTGATAGCCATATCGCATTCCTTCTCTTCTTTGCTTAGGGTTTTCCTCTCTCCCTCTTCTCTTAGCCATGATGGAAGATAAGAGAGGAACTAAGCATTCTCGTTCTCCATCCAAGGAGGGCTCTTCCTCGCCAAGCGGTGGCTCGACGCCTTCGTCGGTGCTGTTTGGATCTCCACCGCCACTAGGTTCCATGTTAGAGATTTTCTCACGTCATCCTTACTCGTTGGTGTTTGAGCAAGGCGGTCCTTCCGAGAAGGTCCCGGTGACGGATCTGTCTTCATCTTCGGATGAGGACGGTTTCATACCTGATACCTCACGTGATGAGGAGTTCGCCAGGAAACTTTTCGGCGACCTCATCCGTGACGTCCTCAGGCTGCCCGGCAACGACAATGTCATCATCCTAAGCAACTCCGGCGAGGAGGATGCCATCGACACCAAAGCTGCGCCATCTTCTGCTACGAGGTCCCCGGCCCCAACTGCCTCCACCGACGACGCCAATGTCATCAATAAGGGTCACTCCCTTGATCGGGTGGTAGGTGGTAGCAGCAACGACGGAGATGAAGCTGGCTTGCCTTAGCTACCGCGCCAAGGTGGCGCCTGCAGGGAGGCATGCTTTAAAGAGAACTTCAATGGTTCTGCACTGCTACAACACAACTTCTTTTGTAAAGAAGAGTGACGATGGTGATGCGGAGTCATTGCTAGCTTTGATGCCCTTCATGCCTCCTGCAGTTTCTTTTATTTCTGTTATGTCCTTGATGTAATCCTTGGAATCCTGGTAAAAATGTAATAGGAGTTATCTTCAATTAAAATTAATGAAATTTGGATCTTTTGCTATATATCTATATGTTCTTTTTCGGACTTAGATGAAATTGATATAAGTCACTCAATGTGAACTTCAATGTTATATCAGTTGTGCTTTCATTTTGATCGGGCTCATGATGAGAGCTAACTTAAGTTGAACGAATAAATCTGAAGTTTTGTGCATAGATCATAGATTCTTTGGACATTTGATAACTGCTGATACCAGGCGCTGAGATCGATAACCCAATCGGGCAAATGTATCAGTATTTTCCTTTTCTACTTCGAGCGAATGACCGTGCTGATCGGCTTGATAAATCTCATCCATTGATCCTAGTTTCATTCTCCTCAATGCTGCAGACTTCAAAATATTTTGGACTTCCAAACTTTTCATTCCTCGATTCCACGGCTGGATTGCGCGGGTGGTTGAAACAGAAAGGCATATTTTTCTGGGGAAGTGAATCGTCACACTATCACATGCTAGCATATAAAGCTGAGCACTGTTGAGAACGTCAAATCCCATCGTTTCTCACTTTTGCCTTCCAATCTTTTACTTTCCCATTTACTGCTCGTTGCACCGCTCCCACTCCTCGCTCAATGGCCAGCGAAACTGACTCGATCCCTAACGTCACCGATGGGGTTGTTGTCGATGAGGACAAGACCCATTCTTGAGGGGAGAGTGATGTTCCGGTGGCTTCTTCCTCCTCCAACGAGGTTGTTGCAAATATGGCAAACAAGACCACCCCCATGCTGTCCGATTATTGGAAAAAGTTGACAATCACTGAGGTGGATCGCTCTGCCTACCACACCGCTGGCTGGCTGGGTGGCATGCTAGAGTCTTTTGTACCTATAGTGGAGGTGCTGACTGTGGACAACTCCACTGTTGTCTGCTTCAAATCTCATTTGATCGATGGGCTTGATCTTCCTCTCAGTAAATTTCTTGTTTCTATTCTCAACTTCCTCGGGTGTGAACTGGTCCACCTGAACCTGAACGCCATTGCTGCACTTAGCTTCTTCACTGTGTTGTGTAAATACTGGCTTGGGATTGCTCCAGACACTAGCTTATTCTGGTACTTCTATTCCCCCTCCTGATATGACAAAATTGTGTATTCTGGGATCGGGTTATCACTGCATCACAAATGTCGGGGATGTTACCTTGATGCAACCTTCAAAGGTAGCTAGAGGGGTGCCTCTCGGAGATGGTTTCTGGTTGACATGCAAGTTCTTCAATGGGGGAACAAGCATCTGCTTCCACCGCTTATTGACAACAAGCGGGGAGAGCTGAAGATAACACCGTGTCTGGCTGCTTTAGTTAAACGGGTGGCTGAACTCCTCAATGCCAGTCTTTGGGTGTTCCACTGCACTGAAGAGTTTACTCTTTGATGGATTTGCCCTCTTGGCCGCTAGGAGAAACTGGCATATGAGTGCCCTCGGCTTGCCGATCCAAGCCGCGATCCTACTGATTGTAAGATCTTGGTTTTTTTACTGATGTTGCTGATCTAATATTCTGATTTGATAAGCATTATATCGTATATAGTTCTTATTGATGTTGAGGTGACCAGATTTGTGTTGTGCATGTTTGACAAGAGTCTGGTATCTACATGGCCTGCTGCCGTGCCTAAATCATATTGTAGTGAAAATCCTCCTCCTTTGATAAGAATCTTCATCTTCTCTGATCTTCTCTTCTGCTGTTACTAATGAATTTTTCTACTTGCAAATCCAGGGGCTTTACCCCGAAGCTCGCATAGATGTGGAGGTGTCTAGCGATGAAGACGATGGGCTGAAGCCTAACACTCCAGCCGATTAGAAGAAAATGTCAGCTGGCGATGACGCTGAAGATGGGGTGTGTCTTGAGCTGAACCAATCGCTCCTAACCGGATCAATTTTGACACGCTAGAGCAATCCTATCTTTTCGTCGCTGATCAGGTTACCACAACCATTCTTCCCACTGGTGGGCGTGGACGCGAGCGTCATCCGCCTGCTACTAGGTGTCACAAGCCACTCCAACAAGTTGATCAGGTGACGACTCAAATTGAGCTTCCTCCATATCACAGACCCCATAGTCTTTGGATTTAGTTGTTGTCGAGAATGTCTTTGGACGCATATTTAAAGTATTCTGACACATATCCCAAGCTGCTACTGCCGGCGCTGTGACTGATGATAATGATAGGCCGACGAAGAGGTCGCACCAACCTTCATTGAGAAAAGTGCTCGTGCCAAGGTAATCGGTGACCCTCTTTCTGCTATCTTGACACTGGCTGATATACTGACTGTATGATCATTTGCAGGAAACCTGCTAAGAGCGAGTCGTATAAAGCTACTGAGCAACAACCCATTATTATGCAAATCAAACCATCTATGGCTGCTACTTCTGCTTTCCCTCCTGTGGCAGGAACATGCTTGATGGCTTGCTCCAATGCTGATGTCTGGCATTGTGCCCAACGGGTTCTTAAATATGTGGAGAGCCTGAAGGATGCGGAGGTTGATCAAGAAGGTAACAAATCCTCTTTCACTACTTCAGGATATTTGCTCTTTTGCTGACTTCTTGATTCTTGTACTTGTAGCCCTGGTTGCCCGTCTGGAAGCAGCTGAGAAGGTGCTATCTAAAGAGAGAGCTACTCAGCTAGTTGCTGATCAATCTCTAGCTGAGGAAAAGGCTGCTCGGCAAATTGCTGATCAGGCTCTTCGGTCTTCCCAGGAGGCTAATGCTGCTCTGAACCAGGATCTACAATTGGCGCAAGCTTCCGTTACTTCAACCATGGAGAAATTATCTTCCAAGTCATCAGCTCTTGACCTTGCAGTGATCTGGGAGCGTGAGGCACAAAGAAAACTGCAGAAACTTGATGATAGGAATAAAGCCCAGGAGCAGTTGTTGAAGTCTGCTCAGAAGGTGCTGGACAAGCAAGAATTTTCTTCCTGGGTGATGACTTCTTTGGTGGTGGCCTATGCTATGACACTGGTGAAGAATCATGTGCCTGATTTTGATATGGAGATTCTTCGGAGGGACTTTTCTGTTGACGAAACAGAGCAAGAAGCACTAGTTGATAGTGTTTATGATACCGCTCAACATTTTGTATCCCTCTATGATTTCTCTATACTCGCTGAGTCAGATGATAACAAGAGTCCTCGTGCTTGATAATATCTATGCTGCAAGCTGTAATAAACTTGTGTTAAGTTAAAAAAACTTTGAATCAGATTCGCTGAATACCTGATGGATATAGATATATAGATGTCCCTTACTTTTCATACACTGATGATCGCTGTGTATGAAAAGTACGATGATATGTCAATCAGGACCTTATAATACTACGCGGATAAAAAGTATTAGATGTTAAAAGACATCAATCGGGAGTCCATTACTTTTTGTACGTGGCGTTGTGCGTGTAAAAAGCATAAGATAAATGTTAAGGGACATCAATCGGTAGCTCATTGCTTTTTGTATGTGGCACTGTGCGTGTGAAAAACATAAGATAGATGTTAAGAGACGTCAATCAGAAGCCCGTTACTTTTTGTACGCAGCACTGCGCGTGTAAAAAGTATAAGATATATGTTAAGAGACGTCAATCGAGAGACTCTTGCTTTTTGTACGTGGCACTGCACATGTAAAAAGCATAAGATAGATGTTAGGGGACGTCAATCAAAAGCCCATTGCTTTTTGTATGCATTGGTTCACTGATTGTGCATGCGGTCGGAAGTGAGCTCCTTGCGTTGGTTGGGAACACTTATTGCTAGTTGGGCACATCTTCACAGATCATCATAATGCACAGAAATGCTCATCGCCTTGCGCGGTTCCATGAGTCACACTTTAAAAGTCGATCGGTCGCTGTCTGATCCGATCTTGAGACTTAAAGTGGATTACCCCGGAATCCAAGAATATTTGCACGTTAGCTTAATATGACTCGCTGGTCGATACAAGCTGTATGTGTTTGGTAGCGTTTACCCTTTAGAAGCCGATAAGAAATTGTCTGATACTTAGCTGGGGTAAAGCATTTGACCAGATTAGGAACACATCATCTCTTTTTCGAGACTTATTGTTTTTGCTGTTGGGCTGATGAACGCCTTTGGTCAATAGATCGAAAGATAATGAGCTATACTGATAGATGTCAGATGAGAAACACTGTATCTTTATTAATAAGACAATTACATTAAGCATAATATTTGTATAACTGATCATCATTCCATGTATTAGGGAGCATGCCACCATCGACTTATGCTAGCACGTAAGCCCCTGGCGCTGCTATGTCCACTACAATGAAAGGTCCTTCTCAGGGCGATGAAAACTTGTGCTTGTCTTTGGTGCATATATCCTTCTTCAGGACCAAGTCCCCAATGTCAAGCTCTCTTGGAACAACACTCTTGTTGTAGTAATACTTCAGGGATTCTTGATACTTCCCCACGTTAGCCAATGTTGTGTTGCACTTTTCTTCTAATAGATTGGAGTCGAGCTTCCTTACTTCTGTCTGATTTTCTTCATTAAAATGTGTCACCCACGCTGATTCAAGATAGATTTCAAGTGGCAATACTGCATCTGCTCCATAGATCAAATTGAAATGAGTATCTCTAGTTACTCTACTGATATTGGTCCGGAGGGCTCATAGCACTAAGGGAAGCTCCTTATGCCAATTTCTACCTCTTGCGTCTAGGTCATGGAACATCCATGTTTTCATCTCTTACAGCATCAGTCTGTTTGCTCATTCAACCTGCCCATTCATTTGAGGATGCGCTGCTGACGATGCTTGATGGTGGATACCAAAGTCTGCGTAGCATCTTACAAATTTTGCTCCTTTAAACTTAGTCACATTATCTGTGAGGACCCACTTGGGTACGCCGAACCAGTAAATGATACTCTACAGGAACTTGACTGCTACTTCTTGTGTGATGTTTACCACTCACATAGCTTCCATCCACTTGGTGAATGTTTCAATAGCGACGAATAAAAATCTGAATGCTCCTAGCGCCCTAGGCAAGATGCCCACGATGTTGATTCCCTAAATTGTGAAAGGTCAGGAGAGATCAATAGGCCAAAGAGGATTTGCATGCTTCATTGTTTGCTTTTGAAATAACTGTCAGTCCTTGCATTTGGTGATGATCTCCATCACGTTATCCTTGGCTATAGGTCAGTAGAAACGTGCCTAAAGGCTTTGCCTATGATAGAGCATCATGATAAGTGTGATCTGCATATGCCACTATGAATATCCCAAAGCAATTGGATGCCTTCTTGTTTGGAGATACACTTCTTCATCATAACGTTGGCGCCACATCGAAATAATATCCCATCAATCATGTGATACATCTTGGACTTACGTGTGATACACTCAACTTTGGCGTTGTCATCTAATGGCGGCTGATTCTCCAGGAACATCTTGATCGGTTTCATCTAATCATACACTGGCTCAGGTTCTGGCTCATCGATAACCATCAGATTTGGCTTGGCTGCTTCAGTATCTTCTTTTGCTGACCTAACTGAAGGCTTAGATAGCTTTTCAATGATGACATCTGGCAAAGTTGGTGCTCTGGAGGAAGTGATCTACGCTAGATGGTCGACATCATGGTTGTCCGGACATGGGACATATCGTACTTCAAACCTATTGAAGAACTTCTCCATTCTGCTTACTTCTGCTAGATACTTGACCATATTATCATTATTACAGTCATATTCTTTCTGAACTTGTTTCACTACCAGCTGAGAGTCTCCCTTTATAAGGAGTCGTTGAATGCCGAGATCTTTGGCTAGCCGTAGACCCGTGAGCAAACCCTCGTATTCTGCAATGTTATTTATAGACCTAGAAATTCAAGCTGAATAGCATACTTAAAGATATCACCTTTGGGGGGGGGGGGATGAGCATGACATTAGCCCCGACTCCTTTGAGAGTGTAGGATCCGTTGAAGTACATCACCTAGTGATCAGATAGCTCGTCGATGCCTCGCAGACCTAAATCGGTACACACCACAATGAAGTCTGCGAGTGCTTAAGACTTGATCATTCATCGAGGGACGAATTTAACATCATACTGGTCGATCTCCACCTCCCATTATGTGATCTGCCCTGTTGCTTCCTTGCTTTGGAGGATGCGCACCAATGGTCGATCGTATACGACTCAAACAGTGTATTCCAAGAAGTAATGCTTGACCTTCCTGGTTGTCATAAGGACTGTATAGAGCAGCTTTTGGACTTGAGGGCACCTTGTTTGAGCATCCTTCAGGATCTCACTGATAGAGTACATGGGCTGTTGCCTGACTTCTATCGTGGCTTCAAACCGTTCAACAGTGATAACGGTGCTAACAACTGTGTCGGTGGCTGCAACATATAATAGCAGTACGTCATTGGGTTTTGGTGGAACCAGTGTTGGATGGGACTTTAGATATTGGTTGAGCTCAATGGAACTGATGCCGCTTGATCATCCCACTGGAAGCCATCTGCTTTGTGTAGTAACTTGTAGAAGGACATACCACATTTACCCAATTTGGATATGAACCGGCTGAGTGCTGCCATCATGCCTGTCAGCTTCTGGATTTCTCTGTGAGTTTAGGGTGGTTTCAATTGTTCAATTCCTTCCACCTTCTTCGGGTTCGCATTTGTTCCTTGAGGCGATACCATATAGCCGAGCAGTTTTTCTAATAATACACCGAACACACATTTTTTAGGATTAAGCATCATCTTGTATTTACGAAGATTGTCGAATGTCTCTTTGAGATCGTCAAGTAGATCCCCACACTTTTTTGACTTTACTACCACATCATCAATATAGGCTTCGATGTTTCTCCCAATTTAAGGCTCCAAAATTATCTGAATGCACTTCTAAAAGTTGCCTAGAGGGGGTGAATAGGTTATCAAATATGAAACTCACTTAATTTAAACAAGTTAAATCAGGGGGCGGATATATCCGACCTATAGGTAGATATGTCTGGTTCTGAACCAGATATGCCCGGTGAATCAGGATTATGAACAGCGGAAAAATAGATCGGGGACCAAGATGATAAATCTAGGGCCTGATGAGCTTACAACTAGCAAGCAAGATACTATAGAGCATATAGAAATAAGTAGAGCAACAAGAGCAACCTATTCACTAGGAATCACACCTAGAGTTAGGACAAACTTAAGCAAGAACAAACTTGAGCAAGAACAATAATGAAATTGAAGCAGGCACAAGAGACTCAAGATTTGTTCCCGAAGTTCAGCTAGCCACGATGGTTTCCAACGTCTCCGTTGAGGTGTCCACAAAGGACCGGGTCTCTCTCAACCCCAAACCTCACCGAATGATCACCAAGATCTATCTCAGTTTTCTACTATCAAATCTCCATGAAGGAGAGGGCAATACAAACTTTCCGAGGTTCACCATAACCTTGGTAACTCCTGAAGAACACCTAGTTCATCGGTGTGACAAGTCTCCAAGAGTAATGAACACATGGAGATCATCAGTGAAGTGCTTTGCTTGAAGATTGAGAGGGTCACTCAAAAGAATGGCTCGAATCTCTCTTAGGAAGTTTGGATTGGAGTGAAGCTTGAAGGAGAGAGAGTTTGAGCTCAAGAAGTATTGGTTCAAAGAGTTTTAAAGTCAGTGGAGTGACCAACGGAGTAAAGGGGGCTTGGACCTCTTTTTATAGCCCCCAAAAGGAATCTTTCCATTAGGGTGTCAGAGATTCAGACATGTTTGGGCTAGAGGCCGAATATGTCTAAAAAGGGTTACTGGAACCCAGCCTTGGCACCGAACATGTCCGGTGTTGGGACTTAACCCAGGTTAAAACAAGGAGGCCAAACATGTTCGGTCTAGGGACTGGATATGTCCAGGAAATGTTACTCGAACCCGGTGACCTGGCCGGATAAGTCTGACAAAATGACTTAGCCACTACGAAAAGAGAGTTGACTAGACATGTTCGATCCAGGAGCTAGACATGTCTGGTATTGCCTACTAGAACCCGGTTAGGAGACCAGATATATCCAGATTTTCTGGCAAGTTGGATTGGAAATGTGTTTTTGATGATTTGCACTTCACCAACTCACTCAATGCATCCCACTGATAGTATGGAGCTTCTACGACACAAATAAAATATAAGGTCCCTAATCCTCAAAGATCTTCATGACTTTTCCCCTTTTCTTTATTGAGGTCATATAAATTTTAATAGCACGTATGTATTGCCTTTTTTAGTGTGATACTCTACAAAACTCTTAACACAAGGTTAGACCTCTAATTATCGGTCATCAATCCTCCAAAACCCACATGGAGGCCTA
>VSTD030000589.1:0-15300 GCA_008808055.3 Sporobolus alterniflorus
GTAGGAAAGTATATGCCTTCGGAATTGGTTGATTATATTGCATTGTGTAAGTACTCAATCCGGTTAGGAAAAGAGGTCGTTCTGTACATGGGCCTAATTTTGTAAATGAGGTTGTTCTGTGGTCGGCTCCCTGCATTGCGTTTGAACGTTTTTGCCCCCGAACGGTGGGTAAGGAAATAGTCCCCCAATGTGCTATTTAATAAGGGCATATAGGAAAGATTAGTATCTAATTAATGACTCCTTGATATCATAAATGACCTTTTTATACAGGAGGGAGTATATATATATATAGTGACAGTAGTGTCATATCCTACAAAAGTACTATACGAGGGTACCAGTTACCTTTATACATCCATGATTTATCTTTGGATTGGGCCGGCTTTGTAGTGAAGTAGGCTGGACCATGAGTAGATAGAAAAAAATAGCATACGTCACAAGTTGGCTTGTTTATTAAACGAACTATTTTAGTAGCTCAGCTCATCTAAAAATATAACGAGGCCGACCAATCCAAGGAATCACGAGTTTTATTGTCGGCCCCCTAGTCAGGAAGAGGCCAGAGGTGAGGCAGAGTTGGCCGACAGGGTGGGGGAGGTCCGGCGTGAGGTGGTCGAGTCAGAGCTCGTAGACACGGCAGCAAGGTCGACAAGCACGCCGCCGTCCGAGTCGATGAGGGAGCTGCGGACTGACATGGCATGACGGCGCGGGTGCAGGGGCGACATGGCGCGGTGGCGCAGGTGCAGCGGTGCGTTGAATTGTGCCATTGGAAATGAACCGATACGAACGACTAATGCATTTTTCACCTGCTATACAAAGAGGCAAATGCACGACCGATTTACATATTCACGGTTGGACAGCGGGTGGTCCATGCCGAGCATTGGCGGCACCGCCAATAAATAGGCAGCGGAGTTCAGTAGCCACCGCTCCACTTGTTGGACGTGGATCGATCATTCGTGACATTCTAAGCGCATTTTAATTTGGCACATTGATGATGGGCACGGTGGTAGTAATAATGGCTTGCTGAATCATGCATTGAGCTAGCCCTTGGTGTCTAACTGACCTACTAGCTAGTAGTATAGTATAGTACAGTGCAGTTTAGTTTTGTGTCGGTAACGTACAGTTTGCATGAAATCATAAATAAATAAAAATTTCTGGGAGGAGACGAACGAGAGTAGTCTTATCTACCATGTGTTGTACTTAACAGAAAATTTCTGGACGACAGAGCTGAATTGCGCAGCAGCTACTGGACTAGGTAGAGAAGCCTACGTACGGTCCAAGCAGGTTAATCCAAAACAAAGTCGACAGCCTTATTGAGCTCAAGGACTGACTTGGCTGCTAGCTAGGAACACCGCTACTCCATAAAGAGCTGGCAGGGCTAAATGGGCTGGAGTTGGATGACGGGCGACTGCTGCGTGCTGATGGCGTTTTTACCGTGCCGCTCATTTAAGCAGCACACCGTGTGACACCAGCTAGGTAGCTAGGCCGCGCTCCAACCATTTTCACGCGCACCCGAGCCAGACGCGTACGACCGGCATTATGTCTCGGTGGGCGATGGCCCTCGTCGGATCGGGAACTGTCGTCTGCAGTCGTGCGTACGTGCTAGAGCTATAGCCTCTCGGCCGGCGTACATGGTCGTCGTCGTATCGTCGGTAACTCTGCTCATTTAAGCACGGAGCACCGTGACAGCGGCAGAGGCCCCTCCGCTGTTGCCGCCGGAACCACCATCCATGCATGAAACGGCTAGCTCTGTTCGCACCAATGGCCGCCGGCCGCGGTTATTACAAGGCCCTCTTTCCCGCTCCTGCATGAGCCAGAACGTTCCACGCGATGGTTCCGCCCGCCATTGAATTCCTTGGCAGGGCGGGGGTTGCGATCCACCCCACTGCAGTTAAGGTGACGTCGTCGCCCCGTCGACGACGCCCCAGCTAGCTGGCGCCGCCGCTGCTTCTCTTATCGATCTCAAACACAAAGGCGAGACGAGAGAGGGAGCTAGCTGCTGGGCCAGACGCGTCTTCAAATTAAAGCGCCAAAACCTACTGTCCTTTGTCTATTTTCGTCGCCATAGATCGATCGACGGAATTCCCTGAGGGCAGAGAGGTCATGCATGGTGAATTGGTTAATTAGGTGAGCGCGAATGGTTGTTGGCCGTCGTGGTTTCCAGAACCCGAAGGCCGGGCCGGGGCCGGGGGGAAGACGAAGAACAGCTGCCACCGCCGGGTCAGGTTGCCTCTCTTCTGCGAGATGGAGCAAACACGCACTCTTTTCACCGACTCCGTCGGCAGCATAAAAAATGGAGTAAACCGCATGCATGCATTCTCGTCCTTCACGGATCTTTTTGGCTGGGTCTCTGTTTCCCCTAACCGGCTAAAAACCCGCAGTCACATAGACAGCACATTCACGTACGTACTGTACATCGTTGCAACGGAAATGAAAAGAAGGCTGCCCCGTACACACACTTAATTTGTCGATGGCTGCAACGCTTTTTTTCTAGCGAGCTTCACGGACGCCGGAAATGATTATTCAAAAAAAAAAGGGAAACACGCACTTCCGATTTCGCCATATTCAAATCACAGGTTTCCATGGTTTGCAGGGGCAACGGAAAGAGAGCACACATCCTCCTCGTACGCGGTTGACAGCTCCGATATACTTTACATGTTTCATTCACTCGTTCCTTGCGCATCGATTGTTTGCTGGAAAATAGGCAACGGCAGTTGCTGATGGTGACGGAAAAATGTTCGCTTGCTTGCTTCATTGCGTTTCTAGCTAGTATGGAGTCCGGGCGTACCTACGGGTTTCCGATTATCATCTTTCTTGATACTGTACTCGATAGTGACAACCTCTAGCTTAGCTCAGTGGACAAGAAAATGCCCAAACCAGAACTGTACTTGCGTGTAGTCGAGCCTTACAGATCTTAACCAGTGCTTACTGCCAATTTACGTGCGTGTAGTTGCGCATAGTATGTCATTTAATGCCACTGTTTTCTTCTATGGCCAGCTAAACATGACAGTACTACGTACTACAAGCTTACAGAGTGAACTGAAATCCAAGCATCACGAGCGCAGCAGAGGATTTACCAGAATACAGTATGTACTCCTGCAAATGATACTTCCCAGATGGCCGGACCCGATTTCCACGGTTGGTTTTGAAAATATTACCAGTCACTTTCTGCAGCACCTACGGATAAGGATGTATACCCATTTAAAAATGATGAAGCCGTTGAAGTAACAGACGAGGAAAAAAAATTTATTGGCTCAGCCAATTGGCAAAAACATAGGAGCAGTTCCGATCCGGGAAAACCATAAAGAAATGAAAGAGAGAGCCTCCTGCCATTCTTGTAAATGAGGGGTGGTGGGTACCTTGTCCGCAGCTTTGTGATGGTTGGTTGGTTGATGAACTCCATAAATCTCGATTGTACCAGGGCAGTCTCCCCCGGCATTGAATAGCCCTTACTGTGGCTGGTGAGCTATCTTCAGTGCAGGCGCAGCACCCTGTTGTCTTCAATCTTCCAATACCGCCCGTCTACTTAAGCCAGCTCAAAATGCGGTGAGCAAGCTCGAGAGGTGGGGAGTGAGCACACAAGGTTGAGGGAGGGGACAGATAGAGCAGCTCATATCTTAATTAGAGAGAAGGGAAGAAGAGCCCTTGGTTTGCCAGGTGCTTCAATGGCGTCGAGGAAGGGAGTGGTATTCTTCTTCAAGGTCTTGGCATGCCTCTGCTTCTTCAGTCTATCCCAAGGTTCGGGCCTCTCCTCCTCCTTCAGATTCTCCAAGTTTCGATGGCTTTGAGCAAGAAACTGTTTCTTCGGTATTTCCGCTTCACCACTTCAGTGAAGAAGCTGCAAAGCTGACAACACTATCCTCCTCTCTTTGCAATGCTGCGCATTTCCCCCAACTTCTGCTTTCTGTTTTCCGTTCAAGTTGTTCAGAATCACTCTCTTGTATGCGCGTCTTTCATCTTCCAATATTTTAGCTGCAGTTTCTTTTTTTTCCCTGTGATCCGCCGTTGGTTTTCGGAACTAATGCTGAAGTGACAGACGATGAATTGGAGTTATAATATTATCGTTCACATCTTGAAATATTGAGTAAAGAAACGGTTGGAAGAACGAGCAAAAGACAAGGGAATAAAAGATACTACTAGTACCTGGTAGGAGTACGTACTTGTAGCTGTTAGTGTTAATCCCATCCAGGGTGGCATAATGTCAGAACCTTATGTCAATGGAGTACGTAAGCTCAATCAGATGAATTATTTGTTTTGCCAAACTCATGAAAAGCAGTGTCCGTCTCAGTCGAGGATAACAGTGTAAAACTTGTCCTTGCAGGCATGGATCATTTCACCTTGAAGAATCTCCCTCCCCTCCAGAAGGCCAGCACCTTCGCCACGGGGTGCCCAACGAGGTATGACTACATTATCGTCGGCGGGGGCACTGCTGGCTGCCCTCTGGCGGCGACATTGTCACAGAAGTACAAGGTGCTCTTGCTGGAGAGGGGAGGCTCTCCATATGGCAACCGCAACATTTCCTACCTGGAGAACTTCCACATTGGGCTGCTGAATATGGCGCCAGACTCGCCGGCGCAAGCCTTCATCTCCACCGACGGTGTCATCAATGCCCGGGCAAGAGTGTTGGGTGGTGGAACCTGCATTAATGCTGGCTTCTACAGCCGAGCCAGCTCAAGGTATGCAATCTACTGGATGCATGAGATATTCAGTACCAATAGTGTTTATACTGGTTGTGATTGCTCCCTCCATGCATGACAAGTAGAACTTCACCCAACTAAATTCACTTTTTTTTTACAAAGGGAAGCATTAGAAACACAACCACACACGAGATCAAACTGTGCAGGTTGAATCTAATGTGAAGTAGGCTCAAGTAAAATATTGTTATGTTACTGCCATTATTCAGTCTATATCCAAAACAAACAGCACTCTGAGCAGTCACTTTCATCAGTAGTGTAAGCTCTAGGACAAATAGAGAGCAGTGGTAGCACCAGGAGGAAATAAAAGGTAAGGTCTGCTTGACTGTCGTCATCCTGGCCATTTGCTCCCTCTGCGTTTTGGCAGTCTGCTGGATCAGCAAGAACATGTAAATACCCATCTACTAACAGCATCCCAATTAACCATAAGGAAAAGTTTCTGATGAATAAGACCCGATTGGTATACCCTACCGCCACTTGTATCAACTTCAGTGCCTTATTCACACACAAGAGAAACGACCAAGTGGAGTCTACACATCCTTAAGCAGCTAAAATAAGCATACTAAAAAAACATTCGTACTCAATACTGCAGTGGAGCAGATGTCTTGGTCCCCCCCCCCCCCCACGCACCCACCCACACATAGACATCATGGTAGGAGGTGTTCTTTTCAGAGCAATCACTGGAAAGTCATAAAATTAGCTCTATTATTCAAAAAATAGCATATAATGGAGTGTTAGGTGGATAACTGGAATAACTTAAGTAGAAGCAATCAGATACTACATTCACATGCATTAAAGTGTTTCAGATTTGGTAGTGCAAAGGAGCAACTAGCCTGCTGGTGAATGGCAATACATGCCGTGGGGTTCTCTCACAGAACAAAACCATATAAAGCTTGCCTCGTGTTTCTTGTAAGAGTCATACAAATGTATATACTATCTACAGCAACAGCCTAGATTTGAAAGAGGCAACAAAACAACTTCAAGCGGGGCTATAATTGCTGCTTTGGTGTTATGGACTATGGTAACTGTGCAGACAGGATAGACTGAGAAATAACCAAAGCCCCAGTACAGCTCATGCCAACTACAACTAGGATCAAGAACACTAGCAAAACAAAAGATGTGATTTTAAATTTTCATCAATATAGATTAGCAAACTTCATCATTAGATGCACTTTTTATTATTATAAAAAGTTCTTTGCCTATATTCCTATTAGTAGTTCACTTTAACTTACATAGCTTGTTTTGTTGTACCGACAGCTTTGTGCAGGAGGTAGGCTGGGATGAAGACCTTGTGAACAAGTCCTTCCCTTGGGTTGAGGAGAAGATTGTTCAGTGGCCGAAGGTCGCACCCTGGCAAGCTGCATTACGGGATGGACTGATACAAGCAGGTGTATCACCTTTCAATGGGTATACCTATGATCATGTTTGTGGGACAAAAGTTGGTGGGACCATCTTTGATGACACTGGGTACCGCCACACTGCTGCTGACTTACTTGCAGCTGGAGAACCTAGCAACCTGAAGGTGCTGCTTCATGCTAGTGTGCAAAAGATAGTGTTTGACTCACGACAAGGTAATGATTACCCACATATATCTCTATCCAATCTAATATGCCGTGTTGTGATACAAAGTGAATTGTTGGAATACCTAGACTAGACAAACAACAACAACCAAGTCTTTTAGTCTCAAGCAAGATGGGATAGGCTAGATATGAAACCCACATAAGTCAAAAAACAGAGACAAAAACAAAGATGAAAAAGGGGGAAAAGAAGGCAATAAAAAACAAAAAAAGAAGAAACTGCAATAAAAAACTGAAATACAAAAAAGGTGGAAAATGGTGAATAAAAAGGAAAAAACTAGCATGGCAATAAAAGAGGAGGAACCAAAGATGAAGATTCTCTCACATGAATTGCTAGCTTTCACTCCCTCCTATCTAACTCCTTTATGGTACTCTAATCTTTTAAATCTCTCTTCACGGACTCATCTTATGTCAAGTTTAGTCTTCCTCCGTCTCTCTTCTCATTAGTAGTCCGACTTATTACCCTACTACGAACCGGTATCTTCAGAGGGCCTCCGTTGGATATGTCCAA
Source organism: Sporobolus alterniflorus (assembly GCA_008808055.3). Classification (NCBI taxonomy): domain Eukaryota; kingdom Viridiplantae; phylum Streptophyta; class Magnoliopsida; order Poales; family Poaceae; genus Sporobolus; species Sporobolus alterniflorus. The sequence goes on from VSTD030000589.1 coordinate 6,777, forward strand.
ATCATCTCAAACGATGTTGCACAAACTTCTTGACTGTGTCATTGGTCATTCCCCATAAGCGATTATAACTGACATAGCTTCATCGTATGGCTTATAAGAAAATCGACTTCATAGTCAATCTGCTAGGCATAAAACCAAATTGGTTTTCGGTAACATTGGTCACTCCCCTTAATCGATGTTCAATGATCATCTCTCAACTTCATTGTATGACTCATTAGTTTGATTCGCGATAATTAGTACAACTTTGCAATCCCCTCCCCCCTTGTTCTTGAAGATTGGTACTAAAATGCTCTGCCTCCAATCATGGAACATCTTGTTCGATTGAAAGATAAGTTTGAACAACTTAGTGAACCAAATTATCGCTACGTCTCTAAAACTTCTCAATACTTCAATGGGGATCCAATCCAGACCCATCGTCTTGCCTCGCTTCATCCTTTTCAAGACATCTTTGACCTTAGATTCTTGAATCCTACATACAAAGTGTCTGTTGAGGTTATTTGAAGAAATGTCTAACTCAATAGACAAGCTCCTACTGTATTCATTGAAGAGTTTGTTGAAATACTCTCGTCATATGTTCTTGATCTCTTGTCTTTTGTTAGGAGTCAGAATACCTAGACTAGAAAGATTGAAAAATATAAGTTTATAATCAATCCATACATTTTCAGAAACATCTTTTGATGCAGGACGACTGAAGCCAAGGGCTGTTGGTGTCCAATTTGCTGATGAGAATGGGAGATTTCATCAGGCACTTCTAAACAATAACAGAGGGAGTGAAGTAATCGTGTCTGCTGGCGCGATTGGTAGCCCCCAGTTGCTACTACTCAGTGGGATTGGACCCAAGAATGATCTCAAGAATCATAACATTCCTGTAGTTCTCCATAACAAACATGTGGGTAAAGGGATGGCTGACAACCCTATGAATTCCATCTTCATACCCACAAAAAGCCCTCCTCGGCAGTCGCTGATCGAAACTGTTGGAATAACTGAAGATGGTGTGTTCATTGAGGCTAGCAGTGGTTTTGGTCAGTCATCAGAGAGCGTGCACTGCCATCATGGAATTATGTCTGCTGAGGTCTGGATCAATAGTTTCCCTACCAGTTTCTAATTGTGCACCCTCTCCACAAGTTTCATATTTCATTCTTATGCTTTTTGTGCACATATTAGTCTAGTAAAATGGATAGTTTACAACCAATGCTACATACAGTTAGGAAACCTGCTTTTCTTTGAGTATGCATGCATATCAACTAGACAATTCTGAGAGTACATATAGTGATTCATATTGTACTCTATTAAGACCATAACGTGCCGAGGGATGTGCGTATGCATGTTATCATAAATTTGAATAAATATTAGCTGTAAGTAGTGCTTAAATAATGTTTTATGTGAGTTTGGAAGTTTAAATAGTAGCTGTAAGTAGTGTTTATATGTGAGCTTGGAAGTGAAACGTAGAAAAGTATTTTTTAAATTGTCTACATTTGCTGAACTTTTGCAGTGCAATTATAACTGACACCATAGGTTTCATGGTTATTAAATTTTATTCCATCTTTGGTGTTGTTGACTTGTTGGTCTGATGTGTAACACACTATATCCCTTCAAATACAGATTGGACAGTTGTCTACAATTCCTCCAAAGCAACGAACCCTTGAAGCAGCCCAGAAGTATGCTCATACCAAACTTAATCTACCTAAAGAGGTATTCCAAGGTGGTTTTATCCTTGAGAAGATTGATGGTCCGCTGTCAACAGGACATCTGGTCCTTACAGACACTGATGTCAGGAACAACCCAGCAGTTACCTTCAACTATTTCAGTCATCCACAGGATCTCAACCGCTGTGTCTATGGTATCAAGACCATTGAGAGGATACTCAAGACAAACCGTTTCTCTGAACTGTCTGCTAATGGTGCTGGATATTCAATGGAAAGGATGCTCAATATGAGCGTGCAGGCCAATGTAAACTTGATACCTAAGCATACAAATGATACAAAGTCCTTGGAGCAATTTTGCAAGGACACAGTGATCACAATCTGGCACTATCATGGTGGATGCCATGTGGGGAAGGTGGTTGATCAGCATCACAGGGTGCTTGGAGTCACAGGTCTACGCGTCGTTGATGGCTCGACATTTTCTATATCGCCAGGGACCAACCCTCAAGCCACTGTCATGATGATGGGCAGGTACATCACATCGATGGAACTTACTTGTTTCTCCACTAAATAAATAAATAAATTTTAACTTAAATGTAAGTTTAGAGACTGAATTGCTTCTTGTGACATTATATTGTCAGATACATGGGAGTGAAGATCCTAAGGGAACGGCTTGGACAAGCAGCTGGAGCATAATTGGTTCATGGCCATCAATCTTTTATTATGTGTGACCTAGGAAAGAAATTACTAATTTTTTGTGGGATCCAGAATGAATCACTGAAAAAAGACACGCTTGGAGTTTCATCTGTACCCAGTGAATCAACTGTCTAATATGATTGTAGACTAAATGGTTGATTGACATCTCTCTCTTTTTTCTTTGTTAAGTGCATTTTCAGAAACAAGCTCTCATGAATTGCTCTCTTCTATTTTCCTTATGATACACATCTCCACAAATTAAAGTTCATTAAAATCAATAACTTCACTTTATTCCGTTGTGAAATGATATACTGTAACTTACTACATATGTTTCCTCTTTTGAGGGACAACTAAAAAAAGCTTGCCAAAAAAAAAGGGCTCAAACCACTGAATACAGACTGCATTTTGTAATCATCGTGTCTCAGAGAGGAACTAAAGAGCCTTTGTGTACTTCAATGAGCAACACCTAAAAGAATGAATGGATTCATAATAGTTAATTAACTCTAGAGCCTTACAGGAATCCTGAGACCATCATAACTAAGCTGGATGTCAAGCCCCTCTGTTTCCATCAGCTTGTTAAGATCATTGTTTACTTTCTCATGGTCCATTAAGTGCATCATCCCTGAAGATATCATTCAGTTAAGTTGAACAGTGGAAATTCGTAAACAAGGGAGATGAGATATCAGACATAGATGAAATCTGATCAAATTAGAGAGATTTTACGGTAGTCCCAAATAGCTATGGACTGTCCATTTTGCTAGATTGTAGTAGGAAATTTCAACAGTTACCTCATGAGAGGTGATAGATCATCAATGTTTATTTATTCTAAAATATTTTATTTTTGAAATTAAAACCCACCCAAGGCAGATAATATCTTTTCCACAAGTTATTATGCCAGCTGTGCAGCCTGTTCAAGAGTGGGTGAAAACTAAAAGCTATTTTGTACATCCACAGCAATATGAGAACACAGTGAATTGAAAACTAAAAGCTATTTTGATGAAACTATAAATTTACAATAAAAACATGTATATGACTAGTCAAACAAGTCTGACCAGGTTTTCAAGAAAAAAAAACAGGTCTTACCAGTAAACAATGTTTTCTTTGGTTTGATTTTCCTAACTTCTTCGAGGGCCTGCGCAGTTAAAGAATATATATAAAAGGAATTAGAGGAAAATAATGAGAAGCCAAGAGCTATTAGTAGAACTGACCCTTGGCAGTCCAAAGTGCGTTGAAGAAGAGTGGTCAGGTCTTAGAGCATCCTGTGTTAAGAGATCATACAGGCAAAATTAAATCCAAGCTTAGTTAATATTTTATGGATGATGCACAAGAAGCAACTTAAAGTTCCAAAATGTGAGATAAAAATAATTATGATACCAATATCAGAAGTTCACAGTTTTCCAGAAGTTTGTAGGTTTCCTCAGGTATATCACTGACATCACTGCATATATCATAGTAGTTCAGACATGAAGCCATACACCAACACAGTCATGTAATAAAGTTAACCTTGCAGTGAACTAGTCTACCTTATGTAGCATATATCACCAAAGCGAAAACCGAGAGAGCGGTAACCCTGACCATGCCAAACAGGCAATGGAATCACCTGTAATGAAGAAATCGTACCTTCAGCAAAGCAACGGAAGCATTTCCTTTGTTCTTATATGCCAGAGTACACTTGGCACACACTAATATATAAAGAGAACACAAATTAAATGGGAACATAAAAGTAAAAGAATAAACAAGAACTTGATGACAGATTGACTAAAAGTCGCATGCTGCCAAAGTGGCAAGTCTCACTCCTAACATCAGCCATCAGGTAGTCAATTTAAGATAATTTCCTCAATTGTGGAACTTTAAATTGCAGTATTACTTCATATTAAAAAATAACCTATCACAATGATAGTTGAGCAAAACAAGTTGATAAGTGTGACATCCTTTCTGCAATTCCACTGAGTTCAAATAGACAAAATAAATTGTCATTGAAAAACCAAGAAGGCCACTGATTGGCAATATTAGAGTAATAGTATGTGGTATCATGGTTAATTCTTATTTTTGCCAGTAATAATTTGAAATTACAAACCTCAAGATTATGAACAGTAAATGGTTCCTCCTTTATAATGTTGAATTGCAATGCCGAAACTGCAGCTCCAGGTATAATAACACTTGTGTCAATCAAATAATAGTGGGTCATCTTCATCACCTGACACAAACAAGCAAAGGGGGAAACGAAAGAAAAATAATAATCATATGAGCTAGATTTTACGATCAGGACAAAAATGAAAAAAGGCAATATGGTACTGTTTTATGATGACTGGTCAATGAAGATAGGGTGCTTTGGCCATGTTATCATTGAAATTCCCCAATGCATTCATGGCAATAGTAGGATGACACCGAAAAGGAAAAATGATTCATATTATTCATTACAAGTCCCAACCTTGTAATCACGTTCTGCCACATATATTGGGATCGATGGCTGGACATTGTTAGTCCAATCACGAAGACAGTCAAGTCCTGCACCAGCATAGCAGTTATCTTTATATTTCTTTTTGGTAAGGAGGAGACAAACAAAGATTCAAGATTTTAGTCCAGATTAATACAGACAATGAAGCTGTACGCTTAACAGTTACAGACAGATTGAAAAGAGGTTTACAAATGTTACAAACCTCCAATGGCGTCTGCATGAGAATGGGTAATAATGACAGCGTCAATCGTCCTCAACCTAAAGTCCAGTGACAAACATTTGCCATGACCAACTATCATAAAAAAAAGCATTGAACACTTTTGCAGCTCAGGGATGGTACCCAAATGCCGGGAACCACTGGAGTGCGGAGTGATAGAAGAATCTGGAAGGGGAAACAAAGCAGAAGGTCATCAATCTGAATGGCACAAAATAAACAAATAGCACAGTTCATGACTGAAGCTATAGTGCATACTTGCCAGCGTCGACAAGGATGTTGGCAGTACCGGATGCGGTGGCATGGCGAAGGAGGATGCAGGTATTGCGCCTCCTGTTCCGGTTCCCTGGTTCGGCAGCCTTGGTGCAAACCTGCACAAGACAGGACGAGCATTGAGCAACCAAAATGGCGGCATGCACGATACAAACGTGGTGGCATTGATACGGACGACAATCTCATACAGGGCAGGTCTTGGTGGGGTGGGTGATGCAACTGACGCGCGGAATGCCCTCGCTGGTTCCTGTGCCGAGGAAGATGAGCTCCGACTCCCGCAATCTCTGCTCCGGCTCCGAATCAGCTGCCGCGCCGCCGAGAGACGCACGAGCAACGCCGAAGTGGGAGCGCGCTGGAAGAAAAGCAATCCAGAAAAAATGATAGGGGGCATTACGTCGAGCAGCTGAAGTGCAGCCAAGTGGGCGGAAGCTTAGCGCAGAATTACTCACGCGACGCACCAGATCCGAGGCTCGGGAGATGATGAAGGCGCAGCAAGGAGGACGGCGACGTGGCGGCCGTTCGGGCGTGGAGGAGGAGCTGGACGCGCGCCGCAACGGGGCCGACGAACGGCCGCGACCGCGGCTGCACGAGCGGGGCGTGGGCACGCATGAGTACGCCGGCGATCTTGCTTGCCACGGAGCGGTGCATCCAGGCGCAGCGGGAGAATCAACCGGAGGAGACGAGCAGCTCGCTGGCCGGCGGCCGCTTGTCGCGGTGCGGCGGAAGCGACGCTGGCAGGTGGGTCCCCCCGGGTTCCCTGTCCGGCTCGCGGAGAAAAGTTTCGACGCTTTCTGTGGGCATGCGAAATGATTGACGGTGGATGAATGTCTCTTATCTAGTGGGCTGGGCTTCGAGACCCATTTGGGCCGGGAATATACCCAGCGCTTCGTTCTGCCACCCCTCTGCCTTGCAATTGTGCGCTGTTCAGACGTCTCCAAACAACTCACACATTTATTTTCCTTAAACTCACCTTATTTATAGCTAGTTAAAAATAGGAAAAGTTTGATAACTCCAATTCTATTATTTTTATAAAACAAACAATATTATAGACTCAAATTCTAACATAGTCTGATCAAAAGCATCTTTAGATGCACTTTTAGAGAATTATTAGAATAGAAGAAGAAAATTGACCTCATTATTTTCCAGACGTTCCAAAAATATTTTAGAGTCTATTTTTCAAGAACAGTTGAAAAAGCTCTTACGAACCCGCACCTCTTCCCCTCTGGGAGGAGATCGCCTTTGCCAGATCACTTGGCCGACGACTACTACACATGCACGTACTCCCTCCGTTCCGAAAATGATGTCGTTAGCACATCAGCATCTAGTTATTTTTTAGTTCAGCTGGCTTGTCCGAACGTCAAGAATTAGGGAACGAAGGGAGTACGCCTCTATCTCTCTCTCTCTCTCACTGACCCTCAAACCTGTTTCCGTTTCATTTTTGGTAGCATCTGATAGCTCCGGCGTGAGGAACCCGTGGCCTTGTGTTCACATAATCTTGGGGGCAGGGTTCGTTCTTGCCAGCGTCCATGCTTCAGTTCTCCAACGGGAAAATCGTTCTCATGATTGATTCAATGAGTAGAATCCTTGCGTTCTGATGAGTGATGATTGATTCTATGAGTAGCATAATGGAATCTCGTATGGAGGAGAGGACAGGAATGAATGGTTGGTCAGACTAGTAGATGCTTGGTTAGAGAGCATTGGTCATTAATGTCACTTCTAGTTCTAACTTTGAATGCTTAGAAATAATATTCAAGGAAACACTATTTTAAATGTTCTGAGACCGTGCAATGTGTGTGCATGCTCGCAGAGTATTGTGCTGCTAGTTCAGTGCCCAATGTAAATACCAGAAAAAATGTCTTTCTGGTCATCATTAAATTGTTATTAGCATGATTTGATGCCCAAACTTCTTTCGGGTTAGACTAAACTAAATGGTTTCACATGTTGCAAGCTATATGTTGGCTCATTGCTTTTGTTGAATGATGTAACAAAGACCTGAATCTTTACACTTTCGTTTTCACAGTTATCTTTCTAGTGTCCATTTGTCCTCTTGTGTGTTGAGAGATATATTTTTATTCCTCTGGAACTTTGAAGCCCAGGAGAGGAGGCACTTTGCTGTGAACCAGAATTGTCATTAACAAAGACAAAATTCATCATAAGGAGACTCACGGAACAAGCAGTGATATAACAGAGAAGACACCTGTGGACAAGGTGAAGGGCCCTAATCTGCTTGAGCGAGCAAAGGAGGGGATCAAAGCCCTCGTTGGTGCTGTGCACAATAAGATGGAGCACCACTCCAGTCCCCGGGCAAACAAGGATGGTAATTTTCTTAAACCTATGCCTTTTCACTTAGTAATGATTTTACTTGTCTAAATCTCAATGTTAAAAGGAAGAGAGCGCAAAATGTGGGGAAGAATGAAAAACATTAATTGTACAGTGCAGCAACTCACATCTTAGTTCTCTGTTGATGGGAAAGTGTGATACTCCTTCGGTTTTGAAATAAGAATTAGCCGGTGACAAGTATTTACATTTTAAACCTGCTTAGTGTGCATTACTACTCCAGCTCCAACTACCCCGTGCTGTCCTTGTCAATAGGACTGCTTATCCAAAGACCTTAGCCTGATAACCTTTCCAAAATTTCAAATTCAAAGGTAATCACGAAACAATCTTTTGACCCATCTACTATGGATTCAACCTTACTAGTCAGGAAAGATTCGTTGTTTTAGGCTAATTCCTAATGCTATCTTCAACAGATATCATATGCAGATGACCGGTGACGGAGCTAGGTTTGAAACTCAGGGTGGGCCAGCGATTTTTTTACACAACACATAAATTATCAATTTACAATAGAAATTTAAGAGCTTAATAAAAATGTCTCATAAACATATAATGTATCAAAAAAAGATATTAGAATCTACTTCTTGTATATAAAACCCTTGGTGTTATACCTGTAGATCGGGTCGTGTCGGGCTGTGCCAGCCCGGGCCCGTGTCAGACTCGGGCCATCTTAACCGGGTCACAGCCCGGCCCGACTAGCAAATGGGTTGTGCCATGCTGCACAATGGGCCGGCGGTTAGGCCTAGGGGGTCGTGCTGGGCTTAATGGCCCGACGGGCCTATTGAGCCGGGCTGGCCTAAAGCCCGAATAAAATTTAAATGCTTGTATTTTTTTCTTCTAATTTGTTGTTTTTATCCAAAAAAACATTTTTAATATCACTAAATTTGAATTAAATAATATGATTTC
>VSTD030000590.1:0-15286 GCA_008808055.3 Sporobolus alterniflorus
GTCAATAGGGTCGACGCTACACTATAGCCACACTGTAGCCATCTATCCACACATCTTGCAGGCATTAAATGTGCCACCTGCCTGCACGTCTTGCAGGCCTATGATGGCTCCGACGTCAGACACCTTGAAGATATGTGCGTGTACCTTAGAAACACGTGAGTCTAACTGCATAGATAGACCAGTTAGGTCTTTCTTTATGCTTGAGGCCTACGGCCCACAGGGAACTGTAGGATGCATGGCAGCACTGGAGCCATCCTGACAGTGAGGCAGGGTTCAGAGTCATATGACACGCGACGGCGCCAAAGCTCTCCCTAGTAGGAAAGAGGTTCGAAGCCACAAGTCACGTGGCGACACCAAAGCCCTCTCCAGCAAGGAGGCAGGGTCCGAAGCCACGGGACACATGACGACACCAAATCCCTTCCTAACAGAGAGGTGGGATCCAATATCACAAGACACGTGACAACGCCGGAGGCTATCTTTGGTAAAGAAGCAAGGTCTAATGCTACAGGACACATGACGGCACCGCTTGCCCCATTTTTTGTCTTACTTAAAACTTGTGCGTGGGATACCCGATCTAGAGGTACTACCAAACTACTTTTAAGCTTTCATCGAATGTACTCTATTGAACATTTCAAGCAAATGAATCACTGCATATCATGACTGATGTTTCCATTATAACAGAGAAATGGCAGAGCAACAGCACTCTAGATTAAACCTATCAAAATATCGTTGGTTCAGAGTGCCAACATCCAGATCCATTGCTCGTTATCATACCACCAAAAATTGTTATGAAACAAACTTAAACGCAAGGGTTAAGCTATGTGTCCTCAATACTTGTCTGGAACAAAAGCAGCTCTTAGCTCTTGAAACGGGATGTGCAAATAACACTGACTAATCTTATTCACGGCAATTGACAGCGCTGATCTCTACTGCTTGAGGAATTCCTTCAACTTCATCAGCCAGAAGAGGTACTCACGACTGTCCTTGTTGATCATGTACTCATGCAAGAAGTTTGTGGTTATGGGTGAGATGCCGCGCAGCTCCAGGTACTTGTGGAATGCCTTCTGCAGGTTTTCATCAAGGTCACTGCACCGTAAAGTGTGTTGGTCATCACTTGTTAGCACCAGAAAAAAAAAGTTAACTCTGAGCTCATTTATGCAGGAAATTAAAATGAGTTAGCTTTGTTAGACTTTCTTACTTGAAATCAGGACCCTCGTATGATATCAAGTCTTCTTCAAGATCGCCTGACTTCTAGGTCACGGCCAAGGAGTTGATGATGACCTCATCAGCATAGGCAGTGCAAGTGAATTCAAGAGTAGGGCCATCACCCTTGGAGATGGTGACCATGAGAGGAATGCTTGACTGAGGGGGTTTCTCGCCTTCATCCTCCTGATTTGAGTCTCCCTCCCTGTCACTCTCGCCATCATTGTCATGATCAGGCTCCTCTCCACTGACTAGGCTGGGCATGTGAACCTGAACCTCAATCTGCTCACCTTGATAAGTTCTTGTGAGGGTAATAGCATTCATCCCCTTCTCATCGGTGATTTTGAAAGGGAAATTCCCTGGAATCTGCTCAACCTGTTTTAAGACGAGCAAATGAGGATCAACCAAATGAAATACTAAATTGAGAAGGTAGATCTTTCAAGAGTACATAAAACAACAGGGTTCACAGCACAGATATAAACTGAATATCTTGATTTTTCAATCATTTTCAGCAGTATTTGCTTAAATTTGTGAGAGAGAAAAAAACTGTCAGACGTAGATTCAATGCAAGAACAGAAGGCCCAAGAACAGCAGGCATCAAAACTACCACAAGCAGCATGTTGCATTCAGCTTCCACTTTTATCTTTGTATTGAAATAGCAAAATTATATATGACTATGCTAACAAAGGATTCACAAGACCATCTCTCTCCTACTTATTCGTAACAAAGGAATCCAAACATTAATAATTAAAGTTTAAGCTCAAAGTGTTAAATAGGCAGATAGATAACAGTGAGACAGTGACTAGTTCATCTGTTTCAATTATATTCCTCTGACAGGTCAGCAGTCAGCACAATCAATCATTGATGCTTTACAGATTGGAAGGATACCGCCTCAAAATAACATCACGAAGCAGCCAAACATGAACCAAGCTACTCAATAAGTCTAACAATTAACAAATCCACAGTACCTCAGAAAAAATAGGAAAGGAACAAGAACAAAAGATACATATGGTTCAAGGCATGAAATAAATATTTCCACTAGACAACACACTAATGATCTCAATACTCTTATGACATAGATTCAGCAATTGAACACTCAAATATATGGTTATGAGCAATACTCTTATGGACACGAAGGAGCTGGAATTTTAAAAATAACTAGAATTTGGTAAGGAAACACACGATAGAGCAACTAAACATTGCCCAAATACAGAAAACAATATGAGCACTTGGTACATGTCTATATGGTACCTTTACAGATTGGACCAAAATAGCAGGAAATCAAAATTGCAAAAATATAAATCTCAGCCTCAAGAGTATATGAGATCCCAAGCCGCACCGCTGCAGCATGATGCACTTAAGCGCAGCACAAATCACCAAATGGACTACTTAACGGGCCGGGCCAGTAATTACTCGACTGCATTCTTGTTGACGCGACTGAAGCTACACCTACGTGAAGAGCGAAATAGCAACACGCGAAAGGGGAATTCTCGGCGCACTTACCCGGTCGTGGTCGTCGCAGTCCTTGGCGCACTTGATCTCAGAGTCGATGACGCTCAGGAGCTCGACGTCGGAGGCGGGCCTGGTCGCGGGCACCGACGAGAACGGCATCGCGCGAGGCTGCGGCCGCGCCACGGGGGCGTCGAGGGGGCGGAGAAGCGCGGCACCGCGGGACGACCCCAAGGTGGCGGCCCGGAGGAGGGGCGCGGAGGAGACCGCGGAGCGGCGGCGGCGGCGTAGAGGGCCATGGCGAGAGAGGAGGCGGCGGCGGCGGCGAGTGCAGGTTCACTAGGGTTTACCGGGTTTGTAGGAATGTGAGGGGGTTTAAGATGGAAAGAAATTGGATTTTTCCATCCCATCCAAAATCAATGGCGGTCGGGTCAAAAAAAAAAAGAAAGTCTTATGTCTGAGCAGTCGCTGAGGGTCGAACTGTTGCTGTCAGCAACTCGGATTTAGGGGAGGGGCCGAGGAGATGGTGGTGAAGTCGGGAGTGTTGCCGTCATGTCGGGTGACGGATTAGTACTACCAGTGTTTCAATGGTCAAAGTTAGGGTTTGAAGTATTTGTCGCTACCGGCCATAGTGGAAGTATGAGGGGAATGTGGGGGGACTAGCGGCAAGGGCACCGTCGTGGCCGACAAGCGATGGACAAGGCCAGAGCTGTGGAGGATGAAGAAGGGAAGGAGGCAGAGGTCGGAGGGGAGCCAGAGGAGAGGGAGAGGCCGACGCGCAAGAAAGAAGACATATCAGAGGTGAGGTTGTGCGGTACCGCATGAGAAAGAAGACACATCAGAGGTGAGGTTGTACGGTACCTCTATTGTGCGAAGGGTGGCCCTAAAAAAAGGCGGTAAAGAATTGTCTGGAAGAAACTCAGGTTTCATTCACCTAAAAATATGGGAACGTCTCAAACCTATTATAGCTAGTTTCTTGAAAATTAATAAGCCATCATTTTTTCAGGAATGTTATTGTATCTCAGGTACCTCAAGAAACTAGGCAAGCCACAGATAATAAGAACGTCATAAGAAGTTTGCAGACTAACTTGAGACCCAGTAAAAACACATAGCTTTGGCAAGATTCGGAGTGTGCTCCTTTCTGCACATGATCATTCCAACCATCAGAATTCCACAACATATGCCCAGATAATCATCAAAGAAATGGTAACAGCTAGCGGCAACAGCTAATTCTTAGTTTTCTTGAAACACCGCTGGTATCTACCTGCTCCGATTTTGCCAAGTGATGCAGATACATTCATCTCCTCATTGCTTTGCAAAGTCATAGTATTCCTATAACACATACTAAGGCTAGGCTACCAAAAATTGTTGCCAAATCATTTGCTGTTCCTCATTGCTTGACGAAATCCTTCAGCTTCCTCATCCACCGGACGTACTACTGATTCTGCTTGGTCACCATGTAATCGTGCATGTAGTTGGTAGCTGATAGTGTGATCCCCCTTTGCTCCATGAACTTGAATAGGCCTTTCTGCACATTCACAGGGAGCTCCCTGCAATATATGAGAGAGTGAATTAGTAGTTTGCCATCAAATTGTAGGACCAAAAATTGAATATAGAAACTAATATTCCTTACGTAAATTCAGGACCTTCATAGAGGAACTTCTCTTCTCCTTCAACCACTGTTTTCTCCACCATTAACATATCATCAATGGTGATCTCCTCGCGAATGGCCGTGCAGGTGAACTCGAGCTTTGGGCCAGAGCCTTTGGAGACTACCACCTTCAGAGAAATGCTGCTATCTCTGGCACTCTCATCATCTTCTTCCTCATGGTCCTTGCCAGCATTCTCATCATCATCCTCACCATCTTCGTCATCAAATTCGGGCCCCCCTTCTAGATTAGGCATGCTGACAGTGACATCAATCTTTTCATCTTTATAGTCTCTTTTCAAAATAACCACACTCATGCCCTCTTCATCAATGATTTCAAAAGGGAAGTTGTCTGGGGCAGGTTCCTGTCAAAAAGCAAATAAATAAATTCAGTTTGAGCTTAAATATCTGCAAGGCCTCAGACTGACATCAAGTGCATAAAAATGAATTGGTATCAAACAGGAATTCAATTCTACAGTTGAATGTTACATCTCTCAGAGAGTTGATCTTTCAGGATGGAGCGTCATTGGATAATCAGTCAACTGCAGTGTCAGTTTGAACATTTCTCTCACTTGGAACCTCAAGTAGTTCACAACTTGAAACCAAACCTCAACAAACTCAATCAGTGGCCCCAGACATTTAAAGTCATTATACCCAAAAATCATTAGAATGATTGGTGATTTGACATCAAATGAATTGTTGCAGCTGCTCAGAGTAAACACAGGGCAAACATACCATTTGCTTATTAGGAAGATACTAGGATGCATTAATGTAAAGAGGCCACATGGAGCCAAGCTAAACTATAAAGCATATGAAAGGTGGCTGAACAATTTACATGCACAGAAGAGCCTTCTTTCTTTATTGATTACAAATGTATGAAGTGGAAGACAGATAAAAGAAGAATCAGCTAAAAAGTAAAGACTCTTGAAAAACAGAAGAAGAAGAAACAATGCAGGAATGTCTTGTCATCGATCTGTACCATCCAAAGGGATAGTGAGTAGCAGATGCAAAATACTAAATAGCGCTTTACTTCAAACTACTCCTACAGGAAATTTGCTAGCAGCGTCCTCTTACAGAACATAGATACAATAACTGCAGTACAACCAAATGAAGCCACATGCAACATATTGATATGCATATAAAACCATGAAACAGCCGGACCGACCCACTATCAACAAGTGCGAGTCCTAAAAATTGTCCATGTGGAAGATGAAATGTCCCAAATTCCGTCAGTTGAGACATGAGAAAGGTCTTTGTGAACTATCATCACGAAGTGATCAGATTACCTGAGGAACAGTTTTTTAAGCTAGAATGTCGCATATCCTCTTGAACCGTCGAATTTAAGAGGGCTTGTCAATTCATCCTGTAAATTATGAAGCGATGGGCCACTTGCATTGACAGTGACACTAAACACATTTGTATCATTCACAAAAGTCGTCACTAGAAAAGTCGACAGAATTTCAGTAGAGCCGCCTTCTCCATGACCAATTCCTCTCTAATCAAGGCTACACACTTCTTATACGCCCCCCAACCCCCTCAGATTCACGAGGGAGCTAAATGTTACCGAAGAAATCGAACCTGCCCGGCTAATTAAGATAGCTGTAAGGCGGAAACCGAGAATACATATCTACTCGTCGCTGTTGAGGGATTCCTGCGCCTCCCTGATCTCTACTTCGAGTGCTCCGGAGAGTTTCCCGGCGCCAGACCCCTTCTTCTTCTTACCATTGACCTTGCTGTCCAACACCACGGGCATTGAGTTCGCGCCCTTCGCCGCGAGGAGAGGAGCCGGCAGCGGACGCCGAAGCTGCAGAAAGGAGCATGCGGTGGAGCCTCCGACGACGGAGGACGGGACGGAGAGGTGGGGGGAGGCCGGGGAGAAGGTCGCGGAGACGAGAGCCATGGCGGTGTGAGGAGGTGAGCCGGAGGGGGATAAGGCGAAGGAAAGAGGAGGAAGGGGTTTGCTTGGGTTTTGGATGGGGCGCGGTTATATAACCTGCACGGTCACTGGATTGACCATCACTTTGTCTGACTTAAGTGTGACCCACACGTCAGTTGCAGGAAGGCCATCTCCAACCCGTGCCCTCATATATGAAAATGGGTCTTAAATAGACATTATAACTGATCTATACTTCTCCAAGTGATACTTCAAACGGCTGATGTATTTTTGATTCGTCTTTGATCGCGATGTAAAAGATGGGGTAGTTTCCACAGCGACCCAAACATCCACACCGCCGGGTGAGCAACGTACGTCTCCATCTTCCTCGCTAGGGCCTTACCACCTCGGAGCAACGCTCATGCTCCACGCTAGCTCCACAGGCTGAGCCACGTGAGAGGATCGCTTCGAAGTCGCGCCAGACCTCTGTCTTGCCTAGGGTGCAGGGATGCAACAGTTGTTGAGCGGGGCACGCAGGGCAGAGGGTGGCATCGTCAAGGCGGCAACTGTGCTACCGATGTACAACCCAATGTCGACGACGCGAGGTGGCCCAAGTACGGGCGCTGGGGCGCGCCGTGCCTTGCATCCCGGTGGTGCTGCTCCTCGGTGCCCTGTTACTCTGGCTCTCCGCCTCCATCGCCAAGAGGGCGGCGACGATACCGAAGCATAGGTGATGTGGCGGCGGTGGAAGGGCACCGTGCCGAGGTCGACTGTCATGCTGTCGAGGTGCAACGGAGGATGCGCTCCGCCATGGCCGCTGTGGAGGGTTGAGGGTGGTTCGGTGGTCTCTTCGACAAGGAGGAGAAGAAGCCCGCTGGAATCAGGGGTGGTGGAGAAATGGAGCATCCGTTATAGAAATTGATCGAGTTCAATCGATACCCATTTTACTGTGCACTATCCAAGAGGGAAATGAGTCATAAAAAATGAATCTTTCATTGGAGATAGACTAAGAGCTTGCATGGTGGTTTTGTAGACAATGGCATACTCAGTCCGTCTTTGAAATATTGATGTTTAGTAGGAGTAAAAACAAAACTTTTATGGTATTTGATTGATTTGATACCTACTACAGCTTAAAGGTCCAGTCAAGCAGCAGGTTACTTGTACAAGGACATCATAAAATCTCACTTATCAGGTAGTCACACAATCACACAAAAATGTATGTGTATAATACAGTTTTCGTATCAGCCGGATAAGACCCTCTGCACTACTGCCTCTACAGTTAGGTCGCTGACACGTGAGACGTGGGTCTCAGCGGCCCAATTACAGAGGAACCACCTCCGTCTCAGCCGTGCCCGAGAGCTGAGCCTGCAATTTGGCAAAGCACCAGACAGTATATACGGCAGAAGAACCAAAGCGTAGCTGCCTCCCGCCGCAGGAGAGCTGAGCCTCCGTTCACTTGACAATTCGTTGCTGCCTCCTTTTTATTCCAACCCAAGAACCAAAGCGAAAGGAAGAACAATATGGAAAGAAAACTCGTACTAGTACCATTCTTCTTCACACGCCTGGTGTTTCAGTCGTGAAGCATCAATGGTTGTAGGAGCCTCGTAGGAAATCCCCGCCGGCGGTGAGGCAGACATAGTAGGACGCGTCCGTCGACGACTCATCGTTGCGGAAGGGGTTGCCGAGTGGCGTCTTCCCGTCGTTGGCAAGGTGGAGGATGGCGTGGTACAAGAATGGCAGCATGCCCTCCATCAGTGGACAACGAACTGCAAAAGCAAACTGACGTTTGGTCTCTACCGCTACAGCAAGGCAGTTATAAGGTGGGCGTTGACTTTATTTTAGAGTCTGAGAATGAAATGGATCCGCTCCGTATTTGAAAGTTTTGATAGCTGAATAAAGTAGAACGGAGCAGCTTCATTAGTTTGGTTCAGGAGTGGAATTGAAAGTTAAAACAAAATATGTAGTGCTTAAACATGATAAATAGAACATGCATACAACAATGATTCATAGGTCCATATATGACAAATAGATTTTAACATAAATATGATAAACATACATTGTTACTCGACAACATTGATAGATCTACATAAGTATGATAAATTTGATCATAATTGAAACACGCATAGTCCAACACAACATACTTATGTCCATATAAATTCGATAGATAGATCCATAATTAAAGCTACATAGTTGAACTAAAATTTCTCATCAAAACAGCTTGTAAACCATGATACTTTCTAAAACAATAAGTTCATGAACACTTTTATAATATCAGAATTAGCCACCAAGTAAACATATTACTTAGACTTGTGGTGAATCTCAAACCTGAAAGATTGTCTACCTCCTCAAACAAACCATCGGGCAATATTGCCTTCATCGTCTTTGCTGCGGCCACTTCTCTCATGGCATCGGCTAGTGCGGATAGTGTTTCATTGTCACGATCAATTGCTTAAACCAAGTTGTCATGTGCATTCCCATCCTTCTTGGCTCTCTTTGATGATCTAAGTAGTTGAAGAAGTCCCAACCTCATTCAGATTGGTAGCATTAGGTGATGCCGTAACCCCATCCTTTTGTGTATTATCACACATATCTGTAGCAAGAGATTCATGTGAGGTCCTCACAAATTATCTTGTTGGAACACTATTGTCAAAGATAATAGCCAGATTCCCATTGTACGGAAGAGGCTTGTTTATGAACTCATTATCACCCTTATTCCTTGGATCCTAGCAAGTGCAAACATAATTAGTACATATAGGATATCACCAATAGCAAACAATTAGTATATATTGAACCACATATATTACCTCAAAATGGTTTGTATAGCGCTCATGATGAAGCTAACGATGAATTCATCTTTATTCCATAGAGCAGCACTCAAGTTCTTCAAGTAGTTGATTCTAGTGTACTTTTTTTCAATGTCTTTAAGTGATTGAAAATCTGATCACCGGTCTTATTGATCTTGAAATGCTCATTAACAGTTTTAACACAACTATTGAGATGAATCTTCTTAAAAATGGTAGATGTTTTTGTTCCATCGGTTATAAGTTTGACAAGAAAAAAGAGCCACTACCTTAAAGTAAGGACCTCATCGTGGGTTCACTAGGATTTTAGCCGGTGTTGATGATGATGATGTCCTAATGAAGTTGTTGCGTAGCTCTCCAATAACGTGAAGTACTTTATTAAAATATCGGCTAACGGTTTCATCGGACCTAGTAAAATTAGTGCCAACTAACTTATTCCTAACATTGTGTCCTATGGTATGTAAAAATATAGCAATTTGCTGCTCAACACACATATGAATAGAGTCTTCCAATAGACCACGCTCCTAAATAAGATCACAAAAATGAAAGAACGATGCTCTAGTAACTCTATGCATATTGACATAAATAACATTGTTCTTTCAAATCTTATTATTAAGGTAGTCAATTCTGCTCCTATCTCATTCCTCAATTAGACCATAACTAATCTACCCTATAGAAGCATGATCATGACGCTTTCTTTTTCTAGACTCAATAGCCACCACCATCATACAACAGAACATATGAACGACAGCTGCATAAACTACTAGTAGTTGGTTCATCTCGTCCATCTATTTGCACAAACAAAGACAACCACATCATGAATTCACCACAATACAAAAAACAACATTTGTGCACAAACAAATTGAACTGCTGTGTAATATACCTTGAGTTGTCACTGAACTTGATGCTGTGTTTCCCTCCCTTCTAAATCCTGAAACAAATCGAAGATTACTCAGCTTTGTTGAAGATTAAAAAAATTACAGATCTGGATGGCCGATGCACATCAGCCGGCGGCGCCCTGCCTTCCTCGCAGCAGCTCGGTCGTGCGGGGCAGGCAGCAGCTCGGCCGTGCGGGGCAGGCAGCAGCTCGGCCGTGCGGACCTGCGCCCCAACGACCAGCAGCTCGGCCACCTGCGCGCCTGCGCCCCATCGACCAGGCGGCGGGCCTGTGCCCCCAAGGCCGGCGCCCGAAGAAGACGCGCGAGCTAGAACAGGGGAGAGAGGTCGCCGGGGAAGAGAACTCGCTGGGAGTACCTGCGGCCGGCGGCGGCGGCGGTTCCACTCGGAGCTAGGGCGGCAGAAACGGGTGTCGCGCGAGAGGATGAGACACGCTCGCGTGCGAGAAGGAGCGCTCGGGTCCGGTCGATTTTCTGGAGCCGGGAACTTTAGCATATTGGGGAATATTTCTTTTTATGAAACACTTTAGCATATTGGGGAATATTTCTTTTTATGAAACAGCTCCGCTCTTTACCTTTTCAATCAAACATCAATAAAAATGGAATGAAACGATTCCATTTCACCTAGCTAGACAAACAAGTACTCGGACGGATGCTGACTTGTAACCAAATCAATCAGTGTTAGTGGATAACAACTGGATTACAAAAATCACGGCTGCAAAGCTAAGAAGGGAAATGGAAAATGAGCCACTATCAACTGGGATTCTGGAGGTGATGGGTGGTGCCTGTGGAGTGTGTGAGGAAAATTATATTTATCCCGACGAAAGATGCTGTTTCCAATTCAATGTGGGGGCACAGCACAGGGTGCAACGCAATGGAATATTGGTAGCAGGAACAGGCGAAGGTGTTGCTATGATTTGTTGACAGATGAAGGTTGGGGACAAGGGACAGCTTATCCGACCTCACAGGGCAGGACATATTCTAGTGCTGTTTGGTGTGCTTTCTTGCTGTACGTCATGCGTGTTAGGAGACGCTTTGCGATTGAGACTCCAGTGAAGCCATATCCGAAGTCAGGCATACCATCTTCCTCAGATTTCTCAACGGAAAAGGATGTGTCGACTTTATTAAGTATCATCCAAATTCTGAAAATGACATACGACTATGTCCTTGAAGCCGACAAGGGGTATAACACAGTACAACCGACAAAGGAAATAATTCTTTCCCCTGGATGAGTCTACATTTGACGCTGCTCAGTTAACCAACTGATACACCGGGAATAACACAGTACAACAGGGTAAAGTTCTCTTATATATATATATATATGTATATGTCGAAGCCTCTCTACATAAACTACCTATTGCTGAAAGCTGGCTCTTTTTGTTTGTGACAATTCCTCCGCATGAAAGATGAGCAAGTCAATGTGATAAGCAAAGATATTGCTTATAAAACTGGTGCTGCGATGACCCAAAGCATCGTGGATAGGCATCACCGTGACAGGTACAGCCCTACGAACTAAGATGAAAGATCTGACAATCTGGTTTGTAATCATCCTTGGACGCAGCCTCTTCAAACTTCTTCAGCGGACCTTCATTCTCTGTCAGGCCAGTCTGGACAAAGTATCGTGTCCACCATGAAGAACTCCGCAACTTTGCCTGGAAACAAACACGTAGATTTGTAAGCAAGGGGGAATCTAATTTGTTAATCATGACAAATCGTCACTGTGACAGTTTACATCCTTCAGAAGTACAGCATATTATAATGTAGAACAGATATATTTGCATGACACGACAAAACACCAAAACCAGCAATCCAGCATTCTTCAAAGGTAGGAACATAGTAAGCCCTCTGGACAAGTAATAAGACTATCAAAGCACAAATGGATAAATAGACTTCAGCATTAGGTGACAGCATTGTCTGAACTTACTCCATAACTGAACATTAGATAACATATACGGTGAAATTATATTCTGGGGTGTTAAACATTCATATGAAAATATACCATATCAAGTCTATTTGAAAATCGAAACTATCTAGGTTATGAACATGAAAGGTATCAATCAACTGGTCTGAACTCCGTAAAGTGGGCATCTTATAGTTTCAGTCATAAGCAAAACAGAATGGCATGCTATTATTTAAAAGTCATCTGTACATACCGGTCTTCCAAACTTTGGTAATTCAGAAACCTTGGCTTTCTGCTGACCTGGATTTCCTGAAATGGGGATAGAACAAGCATTGCTCAGATGATCTGTGCCATCTACCATAGAGATATATGCACCCACCACGTAAAAAAGTGTTCACAAAATCAAAATACAAGAATACTGGAGTAGAACATATTCAGGCCAAGTTAAAATTACTAGCGAGTAGCGAGCACAAATGGAATAGATTAGAGCTAGCACAATGCCAGCTCTTTTACATCGGTACTACCCCTAAGAGTTCAATCATGCACCTATTACAGAGAATGAGAGAACTATCATCACAATTCACAAATTAGTATATAATGGCACCTCTACTCAACCTCCCAGATCTTACTATCATCTTATAGATCAGGTGCATTAGACCCAGATCTAAATCAGTTAGCTTACGTTATAAATATTTTATTTCCAAGGTTCATCCTTTAAATTCCTTTTTAGTGTACATATTTGGTGGAGAAAATGTAACAAGTAGTTTGCTTCTCATTAAAAATCATTATACAAGCAAACATAAAAAATATTGTTATACAAGCAAGGGCAGGCTTAACAAATGGCAGCATACATGCAGTTCTTTATTACATCATTAATGATGTGCACTCCAAAAAAACAAGGGTAGACTCAACAGATTATCATGCAAACAAACATTAAGTAAAAGATACTTTGCTTCAAATAGAATATAAAAAATAATCTTCGTGTTATTTGCAAGAACCAAAAAAGATCAGCCACATCTAAAGAAGAAAGGATAGTAAATGCTTCAAGTAAAAATGCATACCAGCAAAGATAACAAGGCCATCTGTGGAAACCCTTGCTAGATCCGGAAGTGTCTTGTTCAGATACCTTGGGGTCAAATAATCTAAAGCATCTGACACAACAACTAGGTTAAAAGAATCTGGTCGGTATGGAAGAGGGAACTTAATGTCAGACATACGGACAAAGCCCTTGCGTACAAGGCTTTTGCAGCTACTGTCAACATCCTCCAAATCATAAGGCTCGACTCCCCAAGCTTCAACCTTTCTTTCTTTCAACAAGTTAGAAACTACTGTACAACTATCAGGGCCAACATGGAGGATCTTATGCATTGCATTGCCATATGCCTTTTTAAGATAAGGAAGTGCCTGCATAACTTCTGATGTGCAAGAACCTGAATATGGATGAAAAAGAGAATTATACATTGTAAAAAGGAGCATAAACTTCCCTCACTAGTACTTCAGGGAAGAGAATATCAACCTGGTCATCGGTTCATACGATTGGAATACCCTACTAACTATTTATAGCCTACTAAAGGAACACCAAAAGGATTTACAAATGACACAGGGCAGGACCTCAGGCATGGAAGTGTGTAGTCTATATGCAGGATCTGCCTAGGAAAAAATCTTCGAAGGAATAAGCATAAAGAACATGCCTGTGAGCCTTTGGAGTTATGCACCACTGAACAGTGAGAAGACAGCAATAAAGAGAAAATGTATGCTAACATGATAATATCAGACACACAGTATTAGATTGTTGCAAAACTAGGTAACAAACTGAATTGCATTTTCTACCTTGATATCAGATATATTAAACAAAATATCAAGGTGCAACTCTAATGACATCAAAAAGAGCAAGTCTAAGGGCGAACTAAAACAAGGCATGAGTTTCTAGAAATGACATCACTAAGTGATTTGGTAGCAAAAGAAAACATGGGTATGCAGAGGAAGAATCTCTACCTTCAGCCCTGCTTACAGCCTCCCTGCTAGAAACAGTTACACCTGAATAATCAGAGAGGGGAGTCAGTCAAAAGAAGAAGCAAAACAACAGTCATTTTGTCTCTCTTTTTGAAAACGTCGCAGTTCATCATTTCATAATCACAAAGTATATATCTATGGGGTAGAATCCGTGAAAAATTAGGCGCCGTTCGGCGCTCGCTTCGGCGCGCGGAAGCACGAAGCGGAGCCCTCCCGCCTCGCTCAGCCCCGTAGGCGGAGGAAAAGTGGGTCCACGCGTCTAGGCGGAGGCGGAGGCGGCGTGGAGGGAGGGGAGGCGGCGCAGACTCAGCACGGAAGCGGGAGATTTTCATGAGCCATGGCATGAGCGCGGGAAATTTCCAGGTAATGGCGCGCTCGGCGGGAAGCGCGCGCGGGGATAAAAGAGCTTGGAGCGCTTGCTTCCTAGGGTTTCAGACTTATTCCTACACGAACAGAGCTCCCGCGACCAGCGTCTCTCCTCCGCTGCCGGACCTGCGCCTCGCATCTGCCGTCGGGACCAGGGTCACCACCGGTCCAGCGCCTCTCCTCCACCGTCGGGACCAGGGCCGCCGCCGGATCAGCACGTCAGCGCCTCTCCTCTGCCGCGCCTCCATCAAAGCTTCTTCTCCTCCGCGTGGCCACCATCTCCTGGCCCCTGCCATCCCTTGCTGCTCCTGTGCTGCATCCGCAAGGTAAGCTCCTCTAGTCCTCTGCTTCATCTCCTTCGATTGGGGGAACTGCGAATGTGTGAACTGTGACCTCGTGTGATGCTGAGAGCTCGTGTGAATGCTGAGAGCTGCTGTGGCTGTGCCTTGTCTTGTCTCTGTGTGAACTGTGGATGTGATGCTGAGAGCTCGTGTGATGCACATGCACTTCGTTTTGGTTCGACTGAAAGACTGTAAAAGTGAAAATGAACTTGCTTTGTTTCAGTTTCCCTTAGAGCTGGAGCCGAAACTGGTCACGGCTAGACCGAGAAAAGCCTCAAGCAAAAATGAAATCGGTGAACGGCAATGAGATCTGCAGCACCTGATTTCTCACCAAAGAAACGCGGCCTTCCCATGCGGGGAGATCCAACCGACCCAGAAGAAAAGCTCAGATATAGCACATCACTGAGAGAGAATGAATAACACAAAAACAAGATGCAACGAGAGATTTTTCATTTAACTCAAGCAAAATCCATACAATCATGGAGGTCACCGCTCTCCCTCCCTGATTCAATTATTAGAATGAAAATTTGTTCATGGCATAGTATTCCCGATCGTCCGGTCACCGAGTACCTGACCTGTGCGATCATCCCCGATCCTCCGCACCCAGTCTCCTACTCCTGTCATGATCATCATCGCTACTCGTCATGCCGCACCTACCATCTACAAACCACGAGACAAGCAAACACGATTCTCCAAACGAAACAAGGATAAAGGTAAAATAACGGAACCGTACCGGATTCAAATTCAAACCTCGCCAAGTCAATGACTCATCACAATCAAACCATGGAACTGACAC
>VSTD030000591.1:0-15285 GCA_008808055.3 Sporobolus alterniflorus
ATATCATCCACATTTACACTAACATAGGCAAATTTTACTCTAACATAGTCAAATTTCATCCGCATTCACTCAAATTTCATCTACATTCACTCAAATTTAATTCAAATTTCATCCACATTCACTCAAATTCAAGTAAAGAAAAACTCCTTCATGGTGGCTAGGCAGCCGGCGACGGCGGCAGTTCAAAAATGAAGTGTTTTGGGTGCCGCGGTGGTACCTTGCTCGGTTTCGGTACCGAAGAATATATTTCAGTTATATTCTTCGGTACCGAGGAATATAAAAAAAACCAAGGAAGATATCCTATTTTTCTGTAGTGTAAAATGTATTACAAATATATAGCAAATTAAGTAGATTTAAAAACTCTTAAAAAATTATTCAAATGGGATCTTGATTTATTCATCTGTCACGTATAACACAATGGTAAAAACGGAATTTAAAATGGATATCATATAAGTTAAATTAATTATTTTAAAGTTTTATATTATTTAGTGATGATGTGATGATGATTAGGCTACTGAGGTGAATAACTTTCATATGTACAAAATGAATTTAGTGGAGTATAGTCAGATTATGTATTAGTATATATTTATTGGGCCCCCGGTTAAGCTGTGGCAAGCATCCCTTCTGGTGTAGATGCAGGAGATATGCACTTGTGGCTGATAATTAATAATGGAGAATCTCAAGCCTGCAAGAAAAAAACAAGCACGTCTAAGCTGATTCGCAATCACGGCGATGCAACGCCACATAAGTTTTGTTTAAGTAACGATAGCTTTCGGAGGTACGTCCGTCCTTGTGTTTACGAGCTGTCATGTTGTGTTGCACCTAATATAATACGCTCCAATAATAAACTACGGAGTAATTGCAATGGGCTCTTTACTGAAGAAAAAAGCAAGGGGGCTATTAAATTTAGAAAAAAAAAGAGATTCAAAGAGCTGCCAGCTTTCGATAAAAACAAGGGTTTTCTTGGGGGCAGCCACAGAATCAGCTGCCAGCTTTCGAGAATAAACACCAGTTAATCGGCGGTTACAGCCGGCGAAGACATGCAGCAAAGTCTCTTTTTGTGATGTCACATGCACGAAGCGCATAGCCATGTCTTCTTGGAAACTTGAAGCGTTGCATCATTGACCAGACAAATTAAACAGAAACCGAAACTGAATATTAAATTCGAAATCAGCGGCTCTATATTGAGACTCGGACACACACCGAATAGTACAGCCTTGCTAGAGTTCGGCTAAATTATTAGAGGCTCCAAAGGTCGCCGCACGCAACTGGTTGGGTAAACTAAGACGGTAGTGACGTGGGTTTTGAGGCGACAGCCAGCCGGCGGATCGGAGAGGACGAATGTTGCGCGATGATCGAGCTTGTTGGTTTCATTTCATCCTGCGCGCGCCCGGGCCCGGGTTGGTCGCCCGTGCCGTGACTTTCCTCCGCGCGCCGCGTCGATCGGGACCGAGAAGGTGGATGGCACGTGAGGCCGGTTGGACTTGGGCAATTACTCAGCTGCCACCCCGGTCGTCCGATCCGATCGATGCTGCGCACCCGGCCGGGGCATCCATCGCAACTGGAAGTGACAAGGACGATTCTTTTTGTTGATTGACGTCGTCGCATGAATCAAGGAAAACTTGTAGCCATCCCTGGTCATGGAGAAAATAAAATATCCTCAATTAAGCAGCGGCTCTTCGAAACCGCGCAAGGAAATGCTTCGCGCCTTGGCCCCGGCCATGCACCATAAACTAGCTTCCTCATTGTCTTGAAAAATCTTAAGAAGACTAGGTGCAGCACCCTCAAATTCAAGCATTCCAGTGTTTCCACAGCCACCTTGCCACCAAAATGACCAAGGAATTGAAGCCTTTCCTGTGCTGACTTGGGATCAAGGAAAGGAAACAGCGCCACCACTCCTAGAACACAGAATCATTGTGCGTAGGCATGCACTGTTGCAGGCCAATCATGGACAGCACCTTAAATCAAGTTTCCTTAGGATTATTTGTCTGTGCCACACCGTAAAATGTTTGTTGTCTGTAGGACACTAAACAAAAAATCATTATCTGTAGGACACTGCCCGCAGTTTATTTCCAGTGTCCTACAGATAAAGTTATCTGTTTCATGTCCTACAGACAATACCAACATTTTATAGTGGTTTTCCTAAAAAAACATTTTATTGTAGCCTGTAGACAAATCGCCCCTCTCCTTGTAGAATGCTCAGTAAAAGATAAGCCTGTTAATAAGGATATGTCAGTTGCTATACATATCCACTCTGATTTTGGATCATTCCATAACGGTCAATGCATAATTTTTCTGTTATTACTACGTGAGCATGTTTTCTCTATCGTGAGATTTGCAAATAACTTTACTGAAAAAGCTTCAAGGTATGACCTTGCAGGGGCTTCATAAATTCTCTCATTTCTGTGATCTTATTGTAGCCCATTCTCTTGGGAAAGAAATACTGGATCAAATGTTTCTAGGTGCATAAAACTTGGGCCTTGTAGGAATACAGCTAATAGCTAATTGAATACCCAGCTCTCTGATTATTCACTCGGAACATTGATATGAAGGATTGGAGTATCACCAAGGAGCTAGCATTAGATAGGAGAGTGGGAGCTAGCAATCCATGTGTCAGAACCTTGATTCTCGGTTCCTCCTCTGTTATTGTCTTGTTATTTTTTTTCATTTTATTCGTCCTTTGTTGCCTTTTGGGTGTTTTAGTTTTTTATTGCCTTTCCCCCTTTTTTTTGTTTGGTTTTTTATTACCCTTCCTTTTTCTCCTGTGTTTTGGTCTCTCTTTTTCATCTCCTATGAGTTTCATCTCTAGCCTACGTCAACTTGCTTGGGACTAAAAGACTGTTGTATACTTTAGGCTAGTGAGTCGTGCTGCAATGATTGATTGGCGCCAATTTGTACAAGAAATTGGCAATTGTGCTTGTGCAAAATGGTTAAATCTTTTTTGAGTGGATAGCTCCTGAAAGCTTAATAAATAAATAATAATGAACTGGCACCTAATCATCACTTGGCGTGCACAGAGGCTGTCCAGTTGGCTAGTTTTTGCGGAGCACACTACTCTTTTTCTTGGACCTCCCTGTGTAAACCCCTTTCCAAATTGCGCTCAAAATACTACATGATATAACCTGGTAGGGTTCATTGTGTCTCCGTTAGGCCTGGGTGCACATATATGCAATGTTTTTAGAATGGCCTCCTGATCCTTATTCTTACAATTATGTTGCAACTCCTTTTGCCAGAAAATGAACAGTAACCTGTTTTAGTTTCATATCTTCTAGTCAAACTCCCTGGTATCTAATAGAAGTTTAGTAGCTCTTGATAAGATTCCCTGTTTATTTTGTGATCTTCTGTGCATAACTGAACTTTATCCTTCTGATTGGACCTGCAATATATAGTTAAGATGTTTGTACACATGTAAGGAACATTCTAGCTAGTATGCTTTCTTTCCATCGTCCACAAAGTGCCTATGTCAACCAATGTAACCCAACATTAGGGCCATCATGTATGATGAAACCATATCCGGATTCTAGGAAAATACTGATGAAGAATATGAATGTGCAAAACATAATTACTCTAAGCCTGCAAACATAACTCTGCAAACCCATTTTTTTTTAAATTGTAGTTGTATATCAGGGGAAATGATATTGGCCTGCAAAAATTTCCTGTGCTTATTCAAAACTTTCTTCAATTAAAAAGGTTTAACTTGCAAAACATGGAAGAAAACAAGGGAAAGGATTCCTTGAAATGCATGCCTTATCTCCAGTGAAGCCTTTTAATTATCATAACTTCTCATGAGATGCTCCGAGTGCTAAACTCTTGCTGACTTGTATTATTCTGAAAAATGCAGCACTCCATTTGAGTTGCAGGATGATTCTCTTGCTGACTTGTATTATTCTGAAAAATGCAGCACTCCATTTGAGTTGAAGGATGATTCCTTTGTATTGAAAGCAATGGGTTTATCTGGTAAGGAAGAGATTGAGATTGATGTCGTCCAAGTGCCAGATGCAAATGGATGTGAGGTTGAGTGCTCAAGTACCCCGACCAATCATTGGCTTCATTCACAGCAATCTGCAAGGCCAAGAGGATTTAGGCCGCCACCTTCGGCCCCTATCCCAGGGATACTAAAAGGGCGTGTCAAACATGAACACTAGGCTTTATCATGGTTAATAGTGTTGCATGAGCTATATGTGGTTTATTGTTCCTGTGGCTTTCTTTTTGGTAGTTTACCATGTAAAGAGTGTTTGTACATTATGTTGGTAGGGGAAATTGGTGGTCTAGTTTAACTTCGCTAATGTTAGATTGATGGGGCATGGTGATGTACCATATGCTAGGCTCACCCGTCAGGTTTAGATACCAGATTGAGGAAAAGAATGGATTTAAACTGTTGTCATCATTGACTTTTTGTATTACATTTGATTATTTGTTTTATTTAAAATAGTAATTTAAATATGTAAAATTATAGGTTATATTTTAACTTTCTATAATAATAAGCATCATACCAAAATATACGATTTTTAATAAGAAGAATGGTTGAACGTATCTAAAAAAATCAATGATGATAACAATTAAACTGCCAGGGAGTATTATTGCTTTGAAATAGTTATGCTACTTTTCAAGACAAGTGTTCCAGGAGCTTGCGTGCTTCTTTTGTCAGAAAGTGCTCGAGTGAATGACTTCACCTTAGAAAAGTCAGTCGTTAATGAGAACAAGTGATATACAGTGCCGGAAAAATGTATAACTTAGCTGCTTTACAACATATAGTGAATTTTCACATTTTTTCTGCTCCCTATGCAAAGAAGCATGGTAAAAAATGAGAGGCAAAATTCTTTACTACCTCCAACTACGAAACCGTTTGTGTTTATTCCCTGGACAGTTTTAATGGGTGGTTTTGCCACTGGCAGCCTAGGTGGGTCCAAGTCCATTTGTCAGCTCCACATAGCCACAGTTCGCACATCCAGCCTATTGCCCCGACTAGACCCAGTCGTCCTCACCATGCTGTGCTGGTCGAGCTCATGGCCGGTCCCATCCTCGTGTGGGGAGCTTCCCCGTCCTTCGCTTCTCCGATCCTGACATGGTGTCACACCCCCACGGCCCTCCACAACCCACCAAGCAAACGATGGCCGGCGGACTCGAGCTTGGTGGCGACAATGGAGGTGAGGCAGCGAGCAGTGATGATGACGACATGTTGGTGAGGATGGGCTCCATTTCTGACCTGACAAGTGGGCCCGGACCCATCCTCCGCCGCGGTAGCAAAACCACCCATCAAAACCGGCTAAGGGAATAAAATGAACGGTATTGCAAACTTGGAGAAAGTAAAATAAACGGTATTGCACATTCCCAGCTTCTTCATTAAATAAAATGAACGGTATTGCAAACTTGGAGAAAGTAAAACAAACGGTTTCATAGTTCAGGGTTAAGTGGACTTAGGCGATAGTTTTTTTTTGAAAAGGGAGGATTTTATTATATTCAGGTAGTTACATCAAGGTAATACAACTCTGATGAACACATTCCCAGCTTCTTCATTACATAAATGCACACGGTCTAAAAAAGAAAGAACAAAAACCAAACACACCAATGTGAAGAGGGATGACTCACACACGCAACCCCACTCGCTCTCGCCCCTCTCGCTCCCACCTCACCAGACCTCATCATTGCTCCGCCCTGATCATCGCTTGCAGTAGGAGTGCTTATGGCGCACTCTTCTGAAGGTGCTCCTCCTGGTGTTGGCTCCCATGGCTGCTTGATGCGGTCCTGGGGATCTGTTGGAGCTCCAGGACAACAAGTAGCTTGCGGAGCTTGTCGGGGACTGGAACTTCAGCCACGGACAGGAGTTTGAAGCTCACATCTTATCCAAGTTTAGGTCATCAGTCCACCACCCTTCCTCATCTCCTCATAGCACTTTTCATTTGTTGGTGTTTTTTCGGAGATTCACCTTTCGGCTCACCGAATCCTCGATGAGTCTTGCCCTTCATGTAGCTCTTGGTGGCACTCCGACTGGTTTTCACGTTACCTTCATCAAGGATTGCCATTTTGGTTTTTGGTGGCTTCTCGCCATGTTGGGTTTTCTGTTCATGATCTTAATTGCATCACTACTGATCACTTCGATGTTTACTTCCATCTCTAGAGGGATGGAGGAGCTGGCTGGTTTAGGTAGTGGGGTTGTGGCAGCAAGAGGAGCCTGCATATTGCCAAGAGGTTGTCCACCGCAAGCATAAACCAAAATCCAATAAGCATGTCTCGCTTGCTCGCAATCTAGTTCAGGATTCTCCAAAAATCAAGTCCTCTCCTAGAGAACTCAATTCCTTTGTTAGGCTTGGAAATTTTTCTTGTGAAATTTACCTGATGTCAAAAACCCGTCACCAGCCTGCCTCTGGTTCAGTTTCAAACTTGAATTTGAATTCAAACGGTCCAAGCCTAGTGCCTGCTAAGCTAGTGTTCGGGAGGTTGAAGATACAACTTTGCTCTGAGACCCGTCGCCAGTCAACAGGAATGGTACAGGATCATGATGTCTCTAATACGCCTAAGACAAGCTATACTGCAAGATTTGGTCCAGTCTACATCTTTAATTCAAATATGGTCAATGGAGGAGCAGCTGATGAGGAAGACCCTCCTGCCAACAATGGTAATCCCCATCCTTTTCATGGTCTGGTGGTCCCACGGGAGCAAGTGTTGGAGAGAGCCGCACCGCTGAATATTGGATAAATTGTATTAAAGGTATTGGTACATATTTATAGGAGTTCCCCTGCGCAACCCTAGAGAGGGGGACTGCGCAGGGGTTGGCAGTCAGACCGGCTGGAGACACGGTCTGACCGCTCGGGGCGGTGGCGCCAGGGAAACCCTCAAACCCTGGACGCCCCACCCAGGTGGAACCCTTAATGGGCCAGGCCAAGCTTCACACAAGAGGTGGTTCTGGACTCATGTACCTATATTATAACACATTTTTCTAACACCCCCCGTAGTCAAAACTCTAGCCACTACGAATGTTGAGACTGGACCAAAATTTCAAAAACACTAAAGTAGGTAGACCATTCGTGAAGATGTCCATGAGCTGGGAGGTCGTTGGGACGTATAGGACGCGGACATCACCGATGGCAACATGTTCCTAGATGAAGTGGGGGTCGATCTTGACATGCTTGGTGCGCTGAATGTTGAACGGGGTTGGTGGAGAGTAGATGACGCTGACATTGTCGCAGTAGATCAGAGTGCTCTTTGACAATGGGGCATGGAGCTCCAAGAGCCAACAAGCTTTGGCCACACCGTCGGCCACGGTGCAGTACTCAACCTTGGTGCTCGACCGGGCAATGATGTTCCGCCGCTTGGAGGACCAGGAGACTAGGTTGGTGCCGAAGAACATAGCGTAGCCTGAGGTGAACCAATGTGTGTCCGGGCAGCTCGCCTAGTTCACATCCGTGTAGACTGTCAGCTCAGAGGAGGCGGAGTGCCGTAGCTGTAGACCAAAATCTAGGGAGCCTCGCAGATAGCGCATGATGAGCTTCATCATGACGAGGCAAGGCTCCCAGGGATCATGCATATGGAGGTAGATCTACTGGACGGAGCAGGTGATATCAGGGTGGGTAAACGTTAGGTACTGGAGCACCCGGCGAGGCTCCTGAACTGAGTCGGATCAGCAACAGGAGGCCTGGAAGTAGCGGAGACCTTGACATGTGTGTCCATGGGCATTGAGACTGGCTTGTAGTCCACGATGCTAGCGCGCTCAAGGACATTGAGAGCGAACTAACACTGAGTGAGGAAGAGTCCATCTGCCTAATGTTGTACGGAGACCCCCCAAAATGGTGAAGAGGGCCGAGCTCCTTCATGGAGAATTCTCGCTTGAGGGCAGATATGGTGTGCTGTAGGAGTGCTGTGCTAGATGCGATGAGCACAATGTCATCAACATAAAGCAACAAGTATACCGTATTGGCACTGGGGTGGAAGATGAACAAGGAGGTGTTAGACTTGGCCTCATCAAATCCCATAGTGAGGAGGTATGTGGTGAACTGACTGTACCAAGCCTGGGGCACCTGGTTCAACATGTAGAGAGACTTGTTAAGGCGGTAGACCCAGTCAGGTTGCGTGGGATCAACAAACCCCATCGGCTGGCTGTAGTAGATTGGCTCTGAGAGAGTACCGTGCAGGAACACGTTCTTCACATCAAGCTGATGAACATGCCAGAAACGTGAGATGGTCAGGGAAAGCACCATGCAGATGGTGGCCGACTTGACCACCGGGCTGAAGGTCTCATCGTAGTCGATGCTGGGCCGTTGGGTGAAGCTGTGAAGAATCCATCGAGCCTTGTACCATTCTAGGGTGCTGTTGAAATTGAACTTGTGCTTGAAGATCCATTTGTCAGTGATGACGTTGGAGACAATAGGATGAGGGACAAGATCTCAAGAGAGTGGTGACGATGAGGTGATCGACAGGGTAAGTCTGTCGGCCGGTAGCCGGCAGCCCAAGGGCGACGCGAGTAGTGTTGTGGGTAGAGCGGGGATGCTGGTTCTGTGGGAGGCATGACCGGAGTCGTGGACGCCAGGGCCACGCGTGGCATGGGTTGAGTTGTAGGAGCCGCGTGGGGCGCGATCGAAGTCGTGGGCGCCGCATGGGGCATGGCCAGAGTCGGCGAAGCAGGTAGTGATGAAGCTGCGAAGTGCTTGGCAGTCTGACTGCCTGGGGTGGTGGTCGGACTGTCAGCGTCTATTTTGTGGATGGTCAGAACACCAGCCTCTTTTCTCGAGGTGGTCTGACTGCTTGGGCTCGTGGTCAGACCGATAGGCTCTGTTCTGAGCATGATTGGACTGCCTGGGAGTGCGATCTGACAGCCAGGTGCAGCCAGCGGCGAAAGCCCCAGGGGAACATGAGGTGGTGACAGTGGTGTGGGCATGGGATCCGCACTGAGAGTGTCATCCTGCAGAAAGATGTCTAAATCATTTGTTAGATGGGGTGCGGTAGTGTCTGGAAGATTGCCTCATCAAAGACATGTCAGGAGACGACAATGTTGTTGGTGGAGAGATCGAGACACTAATAGCCTTTGTGATCAGTGGAGTATCTGAGAAAGACACAACAAGTGGACCGGGGGGCTAATTTGTGGGCAACTTGTGTGGAGAGGTTGGGATACTAAACACAGCCGAACACACGCAAGTGCTCATATGAGGGTGTGACACCGTAAAGAGTGACATATGAGCTGGAGACGCTGATCTCTTTGCAAGGGAGGTGATTCACCAGGTAGGTAGTGGTGTGGAGCCCTTCTATCTAGTAGCGAGCTGGCATAGAGGCCTAAAACAACAGGAAGCAGATCATATTATTGATGGTGAGATGAGTGTGCTCGGCTTTACCGTTCTGTGGAGAGGTGTATGGGTAGGACATCTACAGGACGACCCCACTGAAGGCAAAGAACACGTGGGAGCAGGCGTTGTTGAGCTGATGGCCATTGTCACACTGGACGACTTTGATGGTGCGACCAAACTGTGTGGAAACAAAGGCGAAAAAATTGGACAAGGTGGGAAAAGTGTCTGATTTCACGCGCAAAAGAAAAGTCCACACAAAATGAGAGTGACCGTCAAGGATAACCAAATAATACTTACACTGAGAAATACTGACAATTGGTGAGGTCCACAAATCACAATGGATTAAATTAAAATTATTATCTGCACGGGAGGCAGAACTAACAAAAGGCATGTGAGTATGACAACCTAATTGGCAAGTGTGGCATAAATCATATGTATGCCTAGAGCAAATAATGCTAGAAGCATTGGATAGCTTGGACAGAGCATCAACACCAGGGTGACCAAGACGGTGATGCCAGGTGGATACCGATGCAACTAGGGCTATGGGAGTAGTAACAAAAGATGAAGGAGTGGAACGCGATGGCAGACGCGTGGTGTAGAGAGACCCTGACCTATTACACCTGGTGATTACGTTCCGGATAGAGAGATCCTTCACAGAAAGGCCATATGGGTCAATCTCCATAGAACACCAATTGTCAGTAGTAAAGCGACGAACAGGTAAAAGATTTTGAATAATATTGGGTATGACAAGAACATTATTAAGGTAGAACAGATCGGGAAGGGTCGTGTCACCTACTGAGGTAACCGGGAGAGAGGATCCATTGCCTACAATGATAGATGAAGGATCATTAGTATGAAGAGGGCGGACAGAGGTTAAGTTACCGGCATCCGAGGTGGTGTGGTTGGAGCCACCGGAGTCGGAGACCCAATCAGTGACCGTAGGAGGGACCACAACCATGGTGTTGAAGGAGTTGTCCAGTGACTATTGATCCCATGAGTCCATACATGGGAACCATGCCGCCGGAGCTTGCTGACCACGGTGGATGGGCAGAGGCACGAGGGGTGGTGTGAAGGGTGGCCTGACTTGCTGTGGAGGACCGTAGGGAAGGGCGCTTGCTAGCATAGCATGCAGACATAGGTGAGGTTGCTGAAGGCCAACCCCCCGGGACCTGACCACATTTGAATAGTGCCAGTCCAGGGGTTGAAGTAGGAGGACCACAGACCCTTGGCGGCAGTGGTGTTGGTGGAGCTACTGCCACTGCTACTGCCACCGTTGCGGTTGTTGTGGTTCTTCTTCTTCTTGTCAGACTATTGTAGCTGTTGTTGTTTAGGGCGTTGTTGGTGCTACTACTATCCTAGTGGGCGTTCCTGCCCACTGGTGGAGGAAGACGATGATGGAGGCTTCTGCGCGGCATAGAGGGCAGTGGGGGTGGAGGTAGCGGTCAGTAGCCCCTGAATCCCCTGCTCAATTTCTTCCAGGCAGAGATCGTTGAGCACCTTCTAGAACGACGGGAATGACATCACGTGCATGAAGATGGCGCGGAGGTGTTCGAAGTTCTTGTTCAACCCGCGCAAGACGTTCAGCGCGAGAACACGATCAGTGATGTTGACGCAGAGGTCAGCGAGGGAGTCGACGAAGCCCTTCATCTTCCGACAGTAGTTGTTGAGGCTGAGGTCACCCTGAATGAAGCTCTGAAAGTTGGCATCGATGTGGAGGGCACGAGTTTTGCAGTTGCCGAGGAAGTGGTTCTCCAAGGCCAGCCAGGTGTTGCGAGCCATATGGCTGTGTTATCGCACGTCCTGCAGGTCGGGGGAGATGGTGCCGTAGATCCATGACTTGACGACGCTATCCATCCGGTCCCAAGATGAAAAGTCAATGTACATGGTGTCCATCAGCATGTGGTCGGAGAGGGAGTAACACCCAAGGGTGAGCATTACGTTGTCACGCCAGTAGGTGTAGTGCGTGGAGGAGAGGTCTAGCGTGACTGAGATGAGAGAACATATGTTCTGCACGCTAG
This sequence comes from Sporobolus alterniflorus, assembly GCA_008808055.3. NCBI lineage: Eukaryota > Viridiplantae > Streptophyta > Magnoliopsida > Poales > Poaceae > Sporobolus > Sporobolus alterniflorus. Next base: position 11,294 of record VSTD030000591.1, read on the forward strand.
CGGCCTAGACATGGATGTTGGTGATGATGAAGACCACTTAGTCATCATCCGACAGAGCAGCGCCACCGACGGGGGCCGGGGGTGGCATAGGCAAAGGGGGTCTGATCAGGGTTGCCGTAGCGCGGGCCTCCTCGGCGAGGACGACAGCCGCGCGCTGTCATCCTCCATGTGGGAGGTGCACCGGCTACGGGAGATCCTCCCCACAACATCGAGGGTGCCTGGTGACTCTGAGAAGTCTGTAACACAAAGAAAGATCGAGTCATGTTTAATAATCTAGCTTCTAGCTTGAATACAAAATACTAGTTTAATTTACCTGCGAGCTATCGATGTGTGGGGTCGATGGATCACTCGGTGTGGTGGGGCGAGGAAATGGTGACGGCGGACCATTCGGAGTGTACCCTTGCTACAAGAAGTTGTTAGTTACGCAATTAAGCAATATTGTTTGAAAATTGGAGAAATTGCATACTTGAAGATAGTTATCTGCATCATCGAGATGATGTACTGCTGGCTCTGCATCAGGTTTTGCACTAGCTCCTCCTAACATTGGAACCTCTCCTCATTTTTCTCATCCTGGCTTTGGCGGGACTGACTGGACAAGGAAGCGCAGGAAGAATGCCGCTGTCGGACATAACTCCCACGGTCCACCACCCCGTTGCTCAAAGCAAGCCTGCAATAAAAGTTAGTATTATAAACTGACAATACTTAACTTAAGACAATAATTAATACATTCACTTACCTTCCTTGTAGGGTACCTCTGCCCGCAGCATATGCAGCATCAACATTGAAGGGGACTGACCTCGGGTCTTGTAGCTCTGGCCTATGGATCTTCCTCAACTCCTCCGTATATCGGTCCTACAAAATATTGAGTTTAGTATGAATGTAACAAATATTGCGTAAGAATAAAATCTACTACTTACAAGCCTCTCTGCCACATCTGCATTGCCGTGGTGTCCTGCTACCAAACATCCAAGTAATGGGGATCGGCCCCAGTACTTGCCTTCTGCAACACATAATTAAATAAGTTAGTTACATAAAAGTTAAGAATTGAAATTATGAGTCTTTCTTACCATCCTTTGCATCTTGCGGACATGTCCGTCCTTACCCTAGTGGTGCACCGACTCATTGCTCAACCGGTTCTACTAGTTCCGCTCCAACATGACTCTAAACTGATCGGACGTCCACCAGCCGCAGAGCTAGTCCCAAGCCTTCGGATCCTTCACCAACCAAATGACGTTCCCCTGAAAGTGTTGCTCCTTGGTAAGATAGATCTCGTGGACCTGGGTGAGCTTCATCTCCTACTTCAACACCTGCATGCAAAAGAGAATTACATTTGTGTGTCAAAGTAAAAGACAATAACTTCAACACCTGCATGCAAAAGAGAAGTAAATTCACCTGCGTGTAGTATGTAGCAACAGATATGTAGTGGGCATGCTTGAAGGCATCCTCAATCACCTTGTGTGCAACATTATTGAAGACAAGGCTGGCTTTTTCCTCGCTAACTCCGTCGGCCAAGCGATAATGTTCCTGCATGCAAAAGAGAATTAAATTCGTATGTTAAAGTACAAAACAATTAAAATTTAAAACTTATCTACTAAACTTACTTAGAACATCATTGCCATGGCATCCTAAAAGGAGCCCTGGTCAGTGTACTGCCTGAGCGCTCAGGGGATCTACGAGCGTGCAGTCAACCATCAACCACCCACGGGAACCATGCCGGGGTACAACAACCAGCAAAAGGTCCCCAAGTCCTTGTTGACACAAGTGTGGTGTCCCTAGCCATTCCAGTTGACGTCCTCCCACTGATGCTCACCAACTGGATGGATCCTGTCCCATCCTCCCAGCTCTAAGCAGGTGGAGCCAGGAGAGAGCGTCGCAACCTGAAAAAATTAAATTAGTTACTTCATACAAAAATGAATCTAAATAGAATTAAAATTCAACTAACTTGTAGTTGACCTGCTGCTGGCCTCCCCCCTATAGTGGACCCTCCTCCTCACTGTCGTCCTCAAACCCGTTCTCCTCCTAAGGAGCCTCCTGCTCCATGTGAGCCTCCTCCTCTACATGAGTCTCCTACTCCATGTGAGCCTCCTCCTCTCCGGCCATGTGCTGTGCCAAAGTTGAGTGCTGTTCCTGGCCATGCAGCACCCCAAGAATTTGCTCCTGTTGCTGCCGAGAGGCCACTGTGCCCTGCAAGTAAAAACATAACATATGTCAAATAAAACATAACAATGAATTGAAATGAGCAAGTGTAGATGAAAATGAAAGGAAATGATACTATTACCACAAACAAGGAAGCAGACGTGTCTGACTGTGCCTGTGAGGAGGAAGAACCCTCACCCTGCTTATGTTCCCCTTTCCCTTTCAATTTAGACAAAAGATGGCATGGCATCTGGACATAATTAAAAAAATGGTTAGTATACAATTAAATAGGATAAAAACATTATATTATAACAATAATAAGTAATTTACATATCAAAAGTTGTTAGCACCAGAATCTTCTTCCATGATACATGCATCAAGTCATTCATGTCTTTCTTGTCTTTCAAAAAGATGCTTTGATTTTCAAAGGTGTTTGTTTGAAGGACTTGCTTCTTCATCCAACAACTCTGCGTCACCTGTATCTAATTTTGTGAGATCTGCTCCATCAGATACCATGAAATTCTGGTCTACAATTTCTTCTTGATAGATATCATCATCCTCATGTCCTTCTACGTACTCATCATATCGATGAGTGTGCATTTCGGGATTGACTTTGTAAACAACCCACCAATTTTTCAAGCTTGGGTGAGGACAACTTAGGTAGCACACCTGTTGTGTCTGATGTGCAAGCAAAAGATTGCTCCCTGAATAGCATGATTTGTACTTGACCTCCACCATACCAAAGTCATCCGCTCTAGTGACGTTGATTGGATCGAACCAATCACATTGAAAAAACACAACCTTCAACTCTTTAGCGCCATCGAACATGTACTCAACAATATTTTGAAGAATGCCATAATAGTCGGTAATGTAGCCAGTAGCATCTTCGCCACTTGTTACTCCTCCATTGTTTGTTGTGACTGCAAGTGGATGACTCACTTCTAATTTTATCGTCTGAAAATGGTATCCATTGATATCATAGCGACTATATTCCAATGCTTTGACCTGACCATGTGATAGTTGTCTCAAATCATTTGAGACACTGACATCCTCCATACACTACATATGAAGGAATACATAACATTACACATGTTAAATGATTGATGAAGTAAAATTAAGAAAGAAAAAAGACGAAGAGATAAATTACATGTTGTCGAAACCACTTTGGAAAGATTGGACCACCTTTGAGCCCATGCTCGCACATGTGATCCAGTTGCTTCAATGTAGGTTGGTTACGAGATGTCCAATATATTTTATCAAACTTCTCAAAATATGGTTCAACTTCCTCCATGTTCGTGTACATATAAATCATGTTATAGTTCCACTCCATGTCAGTGACATAATGTGCACTAGGAGCACCAACACCTGTACTATTCCATAAAAAAACTAATAGCTCGCTCAGCTGTATCATCCTTGTGCTCCTTCCAGAACAACATGTAGTTCTTTTTGCACACATCAATCTTAGTTCATACAAGATTGGCAACATTCGTCTTTGACTGGTACAAGTCTTTCGACATCTTATGCTTCACTGGGATGAGATCAATAATCAACTTCATGATATCATTGTAGCACTGTTTTGTGAAGTTGTACTTCAATTTCATCCCCATAAGATGCATCACAGCCTGCAGTACGGTCAAATCAGTGCCATCATGCACTTTCTCATCTGAGGTGGCAATGAGCCTGTAGAAATTCTGCACCTCCGATGGTGGGTGCTAATCTCCAGACCCTAGGTCATACTCCATACTAATGTCTGCTATGATGTCATCCATTCAATCCTCATCATTGCTTTCATCTTACTCTACGGGTGCGGTTGCCTGCACCTCTCCATGCTGGTGCCACAACAGGTAGTTTGGCAT